>VUQR01017182.1:10000-23867 GCA_015108515.1 Hemichromis elongatus
TCCTAACTGTATGAAGCAAAACAGAGAATAACTAATAAAACTGTATTTGGTTAATAAATATTTGTTATTTATTGTGTACTTTAGCTTGGATGCACATCAACAAATGCAGTCAAGTCAAATAAATATGTATAGTTGACATTTTATTATTGAAAAATACACTTTTTACCTTTATGAGAAACTTTAACATTTACATAAACTATAAACATCAGTCAGAATACCAAAAAAAGGGGGCATTATTAAACAAGTATAAAATGGCTTTAGTACAGTGATAATGTACCCATGGAAATAACCAACAAGTCCTTTATGTAACAGGTAACTTGGAATATCACAGACATGACTAGTCTTTGTCAGAGTACAGATATCCAGTGTATGAAAACGGAGGATTATCTTCATGGTGCTGTGGTGTTGTTGGTCTGGTTGCTGTAGAAGAGGGGGGAGAGGATACTAATGGAGTATAGAAGTAACCATGCTGGGGTGGTGCGCTGTGATGTGGCCGTGGCGGGGCTGCAGATAATGGAGTCTAGGCCATTGATTGCCTCATTAGATTAAATACCTCCGTTACTGAATTGGTGAGTTTTTCAATGGTCGAGGTCAGTCTGCCAGTATTCTCTGAAAACTCTCTGTTTGAAGCTTCCATTCTTTCGACTTTCGATGTCTGCCTCTTCAGCTTGATATCCTCCTGAGCAAGCTTTATGAGCTGTCCCTCGTTTGATAACTTCCTTTTGAGCCTCTCATGCCAGTAGGACGAAGTCGGTCGCGTCTTTGTTGGGTCTCCATGGACGGTCCCTCTGCGTCGAAGTCCCAACTGGTTGCACATGGACATGGAGTCGAACTACCAGGAGAAGGAGAAGCGCTATCGCAGGAACCTGACCGAGGACGGCTGGTGTTGGTGGTGCTTCTGTGTTCGTGTATGATGGATGTTTCGATGCCACCGTTTATGGCGGTGACGGCTGGAGAGCCACCCTAAATCTGCTCACACAGTTTAAAGTACAGCAGTACTACTCTGCCATGCCCGCTTCTTTTTCCGGAGTCTACTGCGTGTCTGTACTTGAGTCGAATCGCCTTCAACTTTGTAGTAAACACAAGTTTGGTGAGGTTGTCCTTAATGTGGGGGTAGGCAGTGTCGTCAACAGGATACTGTTCTTTGAAGTGGTATTTTTTTTGACACGTCTCCCAGTCAATATTCTCATTCGCTTTGGAAACCTTGTACTCGTTGGTGACTCAGAGCAACAACACCACCTCATTGTAGTTCCACTTGAAAAATTCGGTGCTTTGTCTAGCCACTTTGCCGCCACGTTTTTAAGAGCAGAAAAATAAATAATAGGCAAAGGAAAATGATGCAGATCAACTCATCTAACGTTTCACGTGTGTGCGGTACTACAACGTCATCGTATTTGGCTGTTTTAATGTGGACGCGCAACTGTGTGAAAGCGGGTCAAAACGCTAGTGTGGACGCGGAGCGTTTTCAGACAAAAGCTCCGTTTTCCGATCTATCCAGACTAGTGTGGACGTAGCTTAAAACTGACATTCTTGAGCTTTAGAGTTTTAACCAGGGCTTTTTGTTCATTATTTTAACCAGAATGTTCTTGTTGTCTACATTTTTAAATAATATGAATGGACAGATATACACTGAATGAAACCCTTTTTCTCCACCTTTTTAGATGAAGAGAACATTTTCAGAAATTTTCTCTGCTAGGTATACAAGACCTTGATGTTTCTTTCATACATTTGTTTGAAATTTTAAAAACTGTGGTTTTTGAATGTTTGAATCTATATGTGTATTTTGGGGCCCGCTCCAAATGACTTCCATTCAGTCTACAATATTGAGTTTTTGCTATCAGCAGATTATTTTAATTAAATTATTTACCTCAAGAACCAAATTTTACATGTTAATTGGTCTAAATAGCAGAATTTGAAATTTTTTCTGATGTATTACATAAAAAACATGAAAATATTACATCTTGCTATATTATTGGAGAGCATATTTCAAACTATCTTAATAATAGAATTTACTTGACCTGTCAATGCCAGTAAGACCTATGTCCACCCAACTTGTCATCCCACTGGCGACATGCCTTCTTCATGTCTTTGTTTACCCTTCCAGCATAGCAGAAAATGCCTATTAGAAAGTTACAAAATGTGCATGTAATTGCTTACACACCACCTATTAACACAAAGGTTTAGACAATCTTTTAATTTTCCCACTCACTGACACATAACAAAATACCACTGATACACATTCATGCATTCACATTTCCTTTACCATAACAATCCCTCCTACACACTTATACACTCACACTCACCTCCATCCTCTTATTGACACTAAAGTTTCTTATCTTCTTTAGCCATAAACACAGATGCATTGGTGTGGGCATCCAGGCATACACACAAATGCTTCTTTGCCTCCTTCCTTGTTTTTTTTTTTTGTTTGTTTGTTCCAAGGAAGGACATACACACAGGTTAGATGGACTGATGAAACTTGATATCACAGAGGGACCACCAGGGAAAACTAAACTCAATCAATTCATATAATGAATGGCCCAGCAGACTGCTGCTCTGTGCGTGTGTGTGTGTGCATGGCCTGAGATCAGCACACTTTCATAAATATTGAAGAGTTATCTTAATGCTTTCATTATGGCCCTGACTCACAATGGTCGAGCTTTGTCCTTTTGACTCTTTGTTAAAGAAAGCTGGCCCTCTCTCAGTCTCATCTGCTTATATTATGGCTTGGTAGCCAACTATACCTACTGCCCAGAATTAATGATAGCGATGGAGAGGAGTGGGACTAGCTTCATTTATGTGTGTGTGATGGAGGAAGGGCAAGAGAGCAGGCAATGGGGAAAGGAAGAAAGAAGGAAAGCACAGAAACGAGAGAGACAGGGAGGGGTGTTGTGGCTCACTGGATGAGACATGCACACCAAAAACTATCTATGAATATATGTAAATATGATGGATGTGTTTGGGTCTAATTTCTCCAGCTGCCTCAGCTAACCCTGTGTGAGGCACATCCTGATGAAAACTGTGAAAAACTCACTGTGATATCCGTCTTCCATCACAGGGCGGGCTCCTGCTGGTCTGTTATTGCAGCTACTTTAAAAATGAAGCCATGGAAGTTCCACTTTTTTACTGCACGCTGGCTGAACTGCTGCTCGAGACCCAGAAGGAATAACTGGGCAAAAAAAATAAAAAAAAACAAATTAACTTTTGCTCTCTGTGGAGCTGCAGGAGGTTTCATGATATGGTTTGATAACTACATGACTTAAAGTAATAATCCACATCGTTTTATGATTGAAAGTCTGATATTATACGCTCAGTTGCTGATTGAAAGCATAAAGGGGAATTCACCTTAAATGAACATAGGATGTTGCATGAATACCACTTTACTCACTATTTTGTAATTATAATTTGTTCGTTGCTTTTTTCTGCATTTTGTATTTATTTTACTGTAGATACCAGATGTTTAACACACTTACAAAACACCAAACAGTTTTCTAGTGTACAGGTGCGTGAAGAAGCTTTGCAACATCTACAATATCCACTGGCATTGGAAAAGTCATATTGCAAATTAAAATGTGCATTCTTTGTCCACAGTTTGCTGAGCAAATCAGGTTATTACCAGGGGTTAAAGTGGGAATTTAGCAGGTGGGGGAACCCTGCAATTGGGTGTAGTGGTGCAGAGTGAAGTTAAAGAGTTACTTAGAAATAAGTGACACTGCTCAGTGAGCTTCAACAAATTTTTCTTCATGCAAAGGCTGTGATCACTGACCTGTGTTGCTACTTCAGATATAACCAACTGAATTCAACAAACAGATGTTTTATGAGCTACATGGCTGATTTCAAAACAACTAAACACTATAAAGTTCCTTGATGCAGCCTAACATACCAACAACCAGGTCTATACCAGTCGAACATCACTGTGAACTTCACCACAGTATTGCCAACTAACCATATTAGCCTAAACTGTAACAACTTGTACTGTATTTTCATGCCACCACCAAATAATACAAAATTAGTAATTAGTTAAAATGAAAAACATTTGTTAGCTTTTCAAGACCTTTCACAAGAGCAGAGTTAAGAAACACATCATTTATACCACCAATATCTGATTTAAAAAAAAATGTATCTACATGTACATGTAAGATTAAAATGTTCATATTATGAAGTTTCACTTTAAAAAAAATTTACCTTACTGTTGGTGACATTTGTTGTGATGTTTGAAAAGTTAAACCTGTCCTTTCTGTAGCACTAGCTACTAAAGTACTGGGAGTGCAACTTTATTGTCAACTGCACCATGAATGCATCACAGGGATGAGAAAAAAATAAAGGGTGGCAGTGGGATGGCGAGTTTTTTACTACTGAGACTGTATCTCTATGGTGTCACGGGAAACAACGCCATGCTGCAGCACACAAACCTCAACTCACTCATTAGTAATATGCATTAAAGCTGCATTTGCAGGCCCAGGATCATGACATAATTTGTTGTTAATGTATGTTAAAAGAGCCCTTCATGGTCACAACTTCTCATGATTGCAAGAAGTGAACAAGTTTAATGTTACAACTTGCAACTCTATATCCCAAAGGTTGCGTGCTAACAAATGTTGGCATATTTTTTCCAACTACATGTTTGGAATGTCATTTGTGACACGGCGAGAGCTTGAGGCAGTCATGCAAACATGCACTTCAAAATATTTTGTACATATCAGAATCAATTTCAGAAGATGTGAGTGAAGCATGATAACTCATTTGCTTTTGTGAGCATCCTGCACTCCTAGCCACTCATCCTTGAGGCAACTGCCAATATTACTTTTCTGACAACCATTGTGTTTGTGTATGTTAGGTTGGCTAACAGTATCAGCTAAACATGAAAAAATGCAATATGTTGCAGAGTTTGATATGTGCGCTAGCTTAATGTAAAACAGGATAGAGTTGTGAGTTAGTAAAAGAAACTCAAACCTCAGAAGCTGCATTTTGTCTCATAATATACTGACACACACACAAATACACACAAACACACACACTGCAATCAATCAAATGGTGGCAGGTCTAACGCTGCACTCCACTTTGCGAGTTCAGCTGCAGTTGCCTCATATTTTCCTAATAAAGTGACCAAAGTAGGACTGTGATTGACAGAGGGGAAAAAAAAGTAGAGTAACTGCAGCAGATAGAAGAACAGGAAAAACAGAAATGGTTTGTGTTTTCTGCAGTTCTGTAAAAGTAGCAATCAGCCTGCATTGATTTCCTACTATCCCCTTGTGGTTTAGCACAAGGCAAATTAATGACAGATTACAAACCTTTAGCTCTTTCTCGCTACTCCCTTGCCTTTTTTGTGTGTCTTTCATTTCCTTTACATTTGAACTTCATTATTTTTTTTCTCTGTTTTTATGCTCTCATTTGCTATCTCTCACACACAAACCCTGTCCTTTGTTGATCCCGTATTAGCTGTTTTTCTGCTTTTCATCCACACTTTGAATCCTCCTTTCTTTTTCCTCTTTTGGAACATGAACCTTGGTACCAGTCTTGCTTCTGTCATAGAGAAAATCAAATTTGCTGTAATACAAAGCAATCAAATATAATGCAGACCTAATTTTAATTCCATCATAAAACTCGCCTGTATTAGTACGAAAGTTTTGAAGATGTGAATTCTTGAACGTCTAAACATTTGTAAGCGTTCTGTGGTAGAGATGAGAGTGATTTCTCTTTGAAGCCTTTCTTCAAAGTTCCTATGTGAGATTGGGTTATGAATCCACATGACAGTGCTGAGACACAGCAAGGCCACTGAACACATACAATGACACACACTGGGAGCCTTTCTTTTGCTGCCCTTGTTTTATGCACACAGCATGTAGAAAGCAGTAACATTTTCTGCTGACAGTGCATCCCCAAACTACAACAATAATAACAATAGTGCTGTTGTTTTTTTTTTGCAGCAGTAGAGGAGAATGGAGACTAGTGTGTGTGTGTGTGTGTTTGCATGTTTGTGTCTTCTGCAGGGCAGAAGAAAAATGGGCAAACAGAGACAATGGCAGGGAATACAATTTACATTGTGCTATCCTGCATGGTTCCCCAGAGGGGGCAACTGCAGGAACTGAGACATCTCCTGTGTGTAGGTGTGTGTTTATATAGAGGGCAGGATAGAAATTGGATGACTGTCTATATTGGGCTGTGTGTAAATCACACAAAAAAATGTGTGTATGTTTATGGCTTTCAGAATATGAGAATTACATCACAGGAAGCAACTGCCAATCATAGGAAAGCTTCTCTGTGTGTATGAGTTATTAGTTGACAGCTTGTGGCACATATCGGCGGAATGGTTGCGCTGCCTGCTTTCATTGTGAACTCTTGACCTCACATTGGTAGACACCATGGAAACCTGCACTGGGTGTCTAACCTTGAATCATATAGATGCCATAAGAAGTGTGTGACTGCTATTTTATGTTAGCGCTATCTACAGCCATATTCATGCTTGATGATAGAAAATAACTAACACAACAACTAACAACTATTTTTATGTTCTGTTCCCTCAGTCATGTATGAGTTAACTCAGTATTTATTGCTACTGGAGAGCTAGCAAGGCAAATGTTGTTTAAGTGTGTTTCACATTTACATTCTCACTTATGTAAATGTATAGTTACGATCAAAGTGGCAGTGCGTGTGCAAGAATGACTTACATCTCAAAGGTCTTATTTGCTGTTGAAGTAAATCTTTAAGATTTAAGACCTGTGGGTGCCTTTGGATTTGCCTTTGTGTGTGCACCTAATGTGTATATTTGCTCTTCTAAAGACCATATTAAGTTTTTTGTTGTTTTTTGGGGTTTTTTCATCCGACGCTCTGTGGCATTAGCTGTGGAAAAGTGCTAAAGGTTAACTCACTAATTAATCATTACATTTAATCTGAGCATGATAATAACACAGTAACACTCTAACACTACACACAGAGCTGCGTCTATTATTTTGGCTCCACTTACATAATCTGTCATAAATAACATTTCTGCAGCTGCTAATACGCAGACATAAAAATGCTGATTAGCCAGTTGTCAGTACGGTCATCTATAGAATTTCATCTTTTCTCATTTTAATCTGATGAACTGCAATGTCTCTCCCTGACTGTGTGTACCTGCTCATTCGGTCGGCCTAGAGTCCTGAAACGGAAATAAAATGTAAAAATGCCCTCAGAACACTTTAGAATTGTAAGTCAGAGTCATTCTGAATGAAAAGTCAGATTCATTTGTCATTGTAGAGGATTGTCATCAAGACTTCTGGCAGTCTTTAAAGTGCATCCCAGAGTGTGTGTGTGTGTGTGTGTGATTGCATGCGAGAGAGAATGAAAGAGAGAAAGACATTAACAGTTGAAGCTTTTCTCCGTCACGCTTTGCAACAAGCATCCATAAATGTGCTCACCTGGAGTCTCTTAAAGGAATACCCACAGTACACAGAACATGTGCTTCTTCCAGCTCTCTACAGATACTCAGGACACAGGTGGGTTTTCATCTGAGTATCTACCTGGGTATCTTTAAAGCGTGCAATGAAGGGGAAAATTCTCAGAAGGACTTAGCTAACAAGCTGTGTGATTTTTAAGTAACTGTTCAAAATCTAAGCTTTGTATTTACATTGAAATTATATAATTCACATAATGTTTTATATACCCTAAGAAGAGTTTGCACTCCTGGCATTCAGAAACCTCAGATACTTTAAACAGTAGCTGTAAATAAAAACCAGGTTTAATGAGTTCTGACAGGAAAACAAAAATGCAGAGTTGAGAAACAGTTTAGAAAACCCTGTGTCTCTGAGCTCTGTGACGCCAAAAATATTCTGCATTTTGTACCACTAAGCACGATTTCTACTTCATAGAAGCACAATCCAGAGCAAAAAACCCCACACTGCCTGCCACCCATCAAGTGTTTGTAAAAAAAAAAAAAAAAAAAGTGAAACAGAAAAAAAGAGGTTCTCGATTCTCACAAATGATTCAAAAAAACATTTGAAGTTGTCCCCTGCATCATTTAAGCTTAAAAGACCAGCTTTTACATCTGCTCAAATGTCTTTGTGCTTGAGCGTAAATCTACCTAAACTGCTTTGATATAAAATGACTTTGTGCTTTTATTTTTCTTTCATGACTATTTAGACAAAAACAGCACGTTCTCCATGTGGACTTTACATCTATGTAAATCAGGGTAATAAATTAAAGCAAAAACATCAAAAGCAGAAGAGCAGTAGAGTGGTACAGAGACGAGAGGCCAGAAAATGTGTAAAGAAGATGGAAATCATGTAGAGAAGACGTCAGGACAAACCAGGAAACTCAGGTAGTACCTTTGATTAGCATCTTTATAAACTAAAAAATAATAATAAAGACACTTATTTTATTTAAATATTAAATGAATTAATCAGCAGGTAAGTACCATCATGGTAGCATCTGCCTTTTGCTCTGCTATTGAAGTTAGATGAATCAGCAGGTTTATAGAAAATGGTTAGTTGAGTTGAAAGAGACAAATCTGACCAACAAGCAACTTAAGAAAATGAGATTGTTCAGTAGTATTAGCACTTGTTTACTTCACTCATATTAAAATACAAACATGTTAATCTATCATGTTCAAAAATGCCAAACAAATGTAGCTAATACTCATAATGTATAAATAATTTAGACGAGTACGAGTCACAGACATTCACATGATGCTCCCATTTCTTTTAAGATGACCTTTGACTTATATATAATTTGTGATATTTTAATTGTTATAAAAACAAGTTGTTAATGCTTTGTAGATGTTGATAATCCTGATACCCAAGGATTTTTATAAAGTTTAGTCACATCGATTAGCACCTATAGAAGGAGGTATGGAACAGATGAAGCCTACAATACAATCATATGATATAAGATCATTATTACCACATATACAAACACATTTCCTGCTGCTCTAGCATCTTGTGGCTGTGAAGTGACATAGACACTGTAAATATTACCATGCTTCTAGCTCACTGTGAGCTGGAGGTAACACCACCCTACTGGGTGTTACAACAGTTCACTAAAATGAT
Source organism: Hemichromis elongatus (assembly GCA_015108515.1). Lineage (NCBI taxonomy): Eukaryota > Metazoa > Chordata > Actinopteri > Cichliformes > Cichlidae > Hemichromis > Hemichromis elongatus. The sequence goes on from VUQR01017182.1 coordinate 19,024, forward strand.
GAGCTGATAGTAAATACACAAACACACTCGCATAAACAGAAGGTCTTCTGTTCTAGTCTCAAATCAATCAAATTTAATTACCACTATCACTCTCCTCCTCACTTTGTAGTTTTTTTTATATCCCTCTGTTCTTGTTTTTTCCCCTTTATTTAAATACACATGCATCCTTTTTTGTTTCTTAGATATTTACATCCCCTCTTCCCCTCAGTTCATTGATTCTTTTCTCTTAATTCTCTACTCTGTTTTTTCCTCATCGCTTTCATCCTCTGAGCACTTTTTCTGAAAAGCTACAACAATAAAAGAAACGAAAAAATCACACCTAGGCTGTAAGCCCCCAGTACCCCCCTTTGTTTCTCTCATAGTCGTCTGTCTTCCCAAACAATATTACAAAAGCAATTCCAGACCAGTCAATAGGCTCCAGGATTGGCTCTCATCTACCTTGTCCCATAGGGGCTGCCATATCATCAATACAGATTTATACTGTAGCCTGGAAGCTAATATACACAAATGCCAATACGCTGGCTCTCTCAAGCCAGTAAAAATACATGGAGCAATCTGGGCCAATTTTATGAACAGTACTAAAAGATTGGCAGTGGAAAGAAAACAAGCGAAATAGACAGTGGAGGGGAAATAGAAGATGGGAAACATGAGCTCCTCCTCTTTCCCCAGCATCAAATGCCACCGTTCCGGCAAAAGCTACAGTTTGTTAAAGATATGCACAAGACATGTCCCAGGACAGACCTATATGTTCTTAGACAAGACTAATTTGTCACCATGGGTAAGCATGTATTCTTGATGTGTGGGGTTAATGTTATGCAGGGATGTATTTAAACGTTTAAAAAACATCCTACAACTAACCAAGTAATTTTGATGGCTAAACCTGAACAAAGAGTGAGTGAAAGCAAGAGTAAACAGAATGTAGTTTTAATGCAAAGCACAGTGCAAAGTCCGAAGCTCCTAAATACGGAGAGCTTTGGGTTTTTGAAGGACAGTCTGTCCCTTTGAAACTGCTGACCCTCCCTGTGTTTATAGAGGTGCTGAGGAAGGCATCCCCCACATGGCTTTGTTGGATTAAGTTTCTTAGTTAATCCTTGTTTCTGTTTCACTACACCTTGCTGAGGATAACAATCTTGAGGAGAGTCATGACGTCGTGGTCTATGTTTGGATCAGAGAGACTGATTCTGTAGTGCATTTACCAGTGGTTGGTATGAATGAATGAATTAAGCCTTCGTCCATTTACAATGTAAATCCAGTTATGTTATTATTATTTTTGGTCAATCACTTGTACACATAAACATCTGACAGACTTAAACACAGCAACCTCCCTGTAACCTTTACATCCTTTATTTCTCTTTTGATGTTTGTGCTTTTTTTAAAATGGCACTTTCATGTCGGGTAATAGCGGTAACATCATTTTCGTCTTTGTGATTTCATGGCTAACGGGCTTTTTTTCTATGCAACTGTCCATAGCCTGGAAGAAAAAAAACAGCGCCCCGAGCTTTTATCCAGCTGTGATGATTGATGCAATTTTGATTTGCCTTTTACCTGCTAAAACACGCAGACACGCATCTATAGAACAGGAAATTATTGACATCTCAAAGAGGGACCAGATGCTAGTAACATGTGCTGGGGTGAATGTGTGTTTTGAGTGAAAGAGTCTGTGTTGTGGGGGGCAGCTTAACGAGACTTTGTAAACCTGGGGGGGGCAGGAAGAGAAAAGGTGTGCCCGTAGGAGGTAGAGGGGTCCCTCTGCCATTATCGCTCTCTCTCACCCCCTACACACACTCGCACAGGAAGACTTTCTCCTTAGATGCACAGCTAACAACAGCAGGATCACAGTAGGAAAACATAACTGGGATCTGAAGCAGGAAGGGTGAACAGATGGAGAGAGTCATTATACATGCACATCACACACATGCACACACACAATGAATGCACTTTCACACAGATGCACTCAGTCAGTCCCAAGCCAAATCTAGTCACACACAATGACCTCCTCCTGACTCCATCACTCGGTGCTTTGTCATTGATAGCATCTATCTATCTATCTCAAGAGTGTGTATGTATGTGTTTCTGTGTGTTTACTACCTGTATGCAGTGTTCACCGTGCAGGTTACAAAGGCACCTTCTAAAAGACCAGACACATCCCATAGCTTTGCCATATGTGAGCTCATTCAAGCTCTGTGCTTCATAGTGTGTGATGACTGTGTAATCTGTCATGTAAATATTATGTAAAGATGTAGTCATTGTAACACATTTTTGCCATTATTTTGGTGGATTGTACATGTGGCAGAGAGTAAAAAAATCCTATGTAGATATTTATTTATTAACAGACACGACTAGATCTGTGTACATAGAAGTATTTGGACAAAAGTACATTTTTTGTCATTTTTCCATCACTGCACCATCACAGTGGAACAAATGATTACGAATTCGAACGAGTTGAAGTGCAAACTTTCAGCTTTAACCTAGAGGATGGGGAAAAAGAGTTTCAGTAACTGTTCAGGAATTACATCTATTTTATACACAGTCTCCCATTTTCACAGGCTCAAAAGTAATTGGACATTTAAAGTGGCATGCAGTTTCAAATACCAGTGAAGCCTGCTCCTCATGACTACTTAAGCAGATAACGGATCTAAAATGATTGAAGGACATGCATTTGGTAGCTGCTCACTGGCGCACTCAATATGAGGTCCAAACGGATGTTGAGGCAAATAAGACTGACCATCTTTATGGAGAAAAAACAAAATAAACCTAGGAGGGGCCAATCAAGACTCTGATACATGTTTGTTACACCAAAAATTCACTGCGGTGGTGTATACAATTACAAAATGTATCCATCTATTTAATTATTATTTTTTTTGTTAGATAAATATGCCAGTTTTTAATCAACAAATTTATTTGGACTGGTTTAAAATTTTCTCTGCCAAAGAGCTGTAGTAGCAGGTAAAGTACATGAGAAACCATAAAAGAAAAAAGGGCATATTTTGGCCCAAGTCTCCTATCCATTTCAATTTATTTGAGAATACTTGCTTCAGTATAAATAGTTTAATTTATCAAGTGCAGTGAATTGGCACCAAATGCAGAAATGCTTTTTGTAGCCAAGGTATGGTTCTACTTTAAGAGATCATCAGCTTACCCCGTAGTTGTTGACCTAATTGTGGCAATCCCTGAAAAGGACTCATCAGAGTATTCAGCAAATTCTATGCATTAAATTCTACTGTAGACCTTCTTAACACTTGTTATAATGTCAAGGCTACAAGTGTATACTTCATCAAAAGAAGGGATCACCAAGTTACAGCTCTTAAGTGGTCCTGACAACACGCGGCTGAGGGCTTTAGTAACATCAAAGGATCTTTTATTTAAAAATGTTGTATGTTTAAAAAGTGCTGCACTGAGGTGGCAAGGAAACTGTCAACTTGAAGCAACCAGATATATCAAAAATATGGTGTCTGAACTAAATACAATAGAGGAGGCTAAACAAACCTGACAGGGACTGAGGGACAAAAACACCCTAGGGAGAGGGGTAATAAATCAAAAGTATATGTAACAATAATGAGGGCAGGAAATGGGGGTGAGGTAAAGGAGGAAATAAAATCTCAAGAGTCATCTGAAAAACTAACATTCAAAATAAAGCAGAAAGTAAAGTGAAATGATTTTTAAAAATAACTTGTAAACACAACAGTGAGGTACCGATAATAATGGTAGTAGATAGCCCAATATTTTGTGCGACTATAATGTATCAATACAGCGAGAGTAAATATCAATATTTTATTAAATAAAGGGCAATAATACAGGCGAGAGGGCTCGTGTTATCTGATAGAGGGCAATCACTCAGAGAGATCGTTGAATGTTTGCAAACAGCTGTCTAATTTATGAAAGCAAACAGATTGCCAACACGTTGCCATCAGTCTGAATGCGTCTTTGTCAATAAGCACAACTCGTGGAGACTCAACTCAGGTGCCAGCTGTTTGTATTCTGGTTAAATACCTGGAGAATAGGAAGGATGCAAAGTTTATCACGGTTAATTGTTGTATTATTAGAAATACAATTAAGAAATTGCCAGTGTGACCCCACATGATCACAGACTGACTGTGTTATGGAAACTGTTGGTAAATGGACTTATATAGTGCTTTTCTACTCATGCTACTACTACTGCTCTCTTTTCTACACATTCTCACTCCGATGGATGCATCGGAGAGCAACTTGGGTTTAGTATCGTGCCTAAGGATAATTAACATGCAGACTGGAGGAGGAATATTTCACACAATGGAGGAATGAAGTGTAGATGACAGAACATGAAAAGTACTTGGGTTTTTTCTCTGGGGCCCATCAGCAGTGACGTGCAGTCAGGGGAGGCAGGTAAGGCCGTGCCTCACCTGTCAACATGAAAATATAAAATTGAAAAATAAATTAAATGGTTATATTTATTCAGTGATTTGTATTTTAAAGTTCTTTTCCATTTAACGTCACCATTTTTAGATTTTTTTTCAAAATCGCTGAATTTTCACATTTACCGTTCAAATACTAAGAAGAGACGAGCGGTGAGGCAGCAGCCCGCTGAGCCTCACCATGGATTACGCAATGACTATGCTAACGGTGCTGGCATGCTATGCAGTGAGACCGTATTGCTGTCCCTCTGCATGTAGCTATTAAAATGTCGAACACTTTTACTATATGAACTAAATTTCCATATTTTAGCTGGTTTATATAATGCACAGTGTTTGTTTTTTTTTTATCAACAACTATGTGTATTCTTGTGCTGAGTGATCATAAAACTGCACTAGGTGAGGCACGCAGTTCTCCTGCCTCATGGCAGGGGGCGCTGATGATCCCAGGGATTC
>VUQR01017187.1:3641-24433 GCA_015108515.1 Hemichromis elongatus
TAATAATGTACTGTTTATGACACACCCCTCCCTTTCACAATGGTTCCACCTGTCCGTCCAACCTACGGTCGCTAGCATAGCGTCTCTTGCTATGATGCAGCTCAGACAGGGACAAACGCAGGCATGTCGCATCATACAGGTTATGTTTATTGGCTTAAATTTTATCTGTGAAAAATGTAGAGGGCCCAGAATTTCTGGCGGCACCCCTGCTCAGGGGTAGAATGCAGAGAGCAGATTTCTCTACAATAACAAACTGACTGCCTCACTGACTGCTGTGGAATTAATTTGTTAAAAGTGCAACATCTCAGCTTTTCCTAATCTTCTGTTGTATAATGGTAAATGGTCAACCGAGGCACATGGCTCCAGCTGTGAGGACAGAAGCCCCACCCACCAGCTGTTTAGGCCTTCTGTTCAGAAAGAGCAACCAATAAGGAAAACACTGGATCAAGAGAGGGTGGGCTTTAAGGGAACGGAGTTAAAACAATTTATAGGAGCTGCAGCAAAGACCAGTGTAAGTTTTATAAGGATTATTTTGAACTGTAAATCACAGAAATCAATTTGATGTTAAAATAACAGGGTCAGTTTGATTGTTTGGCTTACAGATGGAAAAGTCCGATTCTGGGTTTTTCAGCTGATGTAACCTAAAACCATCTCACCCTTTCATGCACAGCATAATAAGGTGAACGGTATGTGGATATTGTTTTTTTTATTTTGATATGTACATTCTTTCATAGCAGGTTCCAATATTATTGTACCTTCGGATTTGCATATATCTACAATATGAATACGAGACTCTAAATGTTTTTTTGGCCTTGTTACATCTGGAGTTCAGTCTACTTTCTGAAAAAAAAATGCCTGCTTTTTTAAACTGCCCATCATTAGTTGTAACACATGCAACAAAGTGATAAATGGGGGAAAAAAATCTAAGCAACCTCTAGTTAAAATACCTTGAAGCTCACTAACAGGTTCTAAATTTTAAACTGCATTTAGCCTCCACCACCACCTCCCTGCTCACGCGCATATGTATATATATATATATCTATATCTATACATACATATATATATGTATATATATATATATATATATGTATGTGTATATATATATATATATATATATATATATATATATATATATGTATGTATATGTGTGTGTATATATATATATATATATACAAATAAGAATTCAATTACTCATTATGCTGAGGGAATTTCATTCAACAGACTCAAATGAAATCCTATTAAATTAAACTGCGTCAAATCGAATGGAGCTGCCTGTGCTCTGCTAGATCCTCCTCAGCACTGACAGTGTGGCAGCGGTACACACTGGCTGCCCTACAGACACGGCTATTTAAAACAACATTAACAAGGATGGTGATGTTTCCTCCTTGCCTGCCCCTGAGCTACAGTGTGACTTGAGCACAAGTCTACCTTGTTTCCTCCCTGTCGCATCCCACAGCAGAGAGCTTTACTGACGAGGTTGGGCTGCGTTTGACTCTGTCCTGTCAGCAAGTAAGGAAGAGAAGAGTCTAGCGCGCACGTACAGTATGTGTATTTGAATGTTCCAGCGAGGAAAACTATTGTTTGTGTGTGTGCGCGTGTGTTTGTGTGTGTTGAACAAGGCCAGTCATAGCTGACAGCATCTTTCAAGGGAAGAGGAGAAAGAGGAGGAGGAGAGCTCTCTCATTTCTTTTATTTCTGCTGGAGAAAATGTCAGCATGCATCAGTCTATTTGGCTACTGGCACAAAATCCAGCCACACACCCACACACTATAACGCACACGGCACACACAAACATGCCAGGGAGGTAAGGAAGCCGTGAGAAGGGAAGGCGAGAAGTATCGTGTAAGGGAAAAAAAAGGATGAAGGGAGAAGAAAGGAAAAAGGAGGGAGGGAGGAGGCCATCTGGTCCTCAGTGTTCACACTCACTCACACTCACACTAACTGGAGAGTTGAGAGAATCGCCTCAGAGAACTGTAGACAGGAGTAGGTCTTGAGCTCTTTCTGAAGTTCCGATGTTGCTTTTACCAGCTGCTCACATCACAATAATACTGAAGGGGCCTCGGGGCACTAATGTAACCTCACAGTACTCGCAGGATCTCTTTCTCTCTTACCTCTTTCTTCTTCCCCTTTTTCTGGTGTCCCCCCTTTTTATTCTTTTACCAACTGCATGTCTTCCTTCCTTCCTCCTCACATCTCCCCTGCTAATTTGTTCAAAACACATTTTCTCTCTGTCTTTCCATCCTCTTCATTGCAGTTCAGACTGTTACTGCTTTGCTTTTCAACCTGTAATTTTTCAGCCCATCCGTCACGACTATAACTTCTTTACATGCATTTGATAATTCATGCTCTGTAACAGCTGTGCTGCCATCAGAGAAAGAGAGAATAGCTTTTAGCTAAAGTGGAAATTTAGCACTTATAACAGCTCAATAAAGGTGGGCCAAAGTATAGAGGACACCTGTGGCGAGTTTGTTGTTGCACATACAAGTTGCAAATAAATATTAATATAGATAAAAAGATCAATAGATGAAACTGGAATCTTGAATTATATAAAATATATTCATGAAAAACTACGTGACACACTTCAAACTGAAACTGTAAATTGAAAATGCTTTAACCGTGAGCTTTTTTAAGATACAATTTCCCGATGAGCGCTATTCTGCATCTTTTCCCATCATTCCTGTATGTTAAACCTCATTACAGTTCCTCTGAGAACACAGATGAAAGCCCTGAAAACTCATCTCTCTTCATCAAAGTGACATACATAGATGTTCAGCCTATGACAATAATCCCTCCAGGTCTTCAGCATTAACAGGTACGAATCTGTGAATATTGTTCCCCACCTCCAGATCTACCAACGCATCCAACGCCCACCCCAAAGCTAAGGCGGTAGCTTCGACTCAAACACCAAACCTACTACACAAATGTAGGCTTGATGTATTTTGATAACAATAATAATTCTCAAACCTGATTTTGAAGAAAAAGAAAAAGAGAGAACCACCTACAAGCTGACGTATGAAGGTAGTGATGCATTTCATTTATAACTCTCTACTACACAGGAAACATATAAACAGGTATAAAATATCATTAGTGTTCATCTTAATGACATTATCAATAACAATTATGTGTTGCTAGTGTTGGATAAACCTTGCTCTTGATGCAAGCTAGCAGGATAGATTCCTGAGGTTTCTTACATAGGCTCTCTGGATCAAGTCAGTCTGATGGTGTATTTGCTGTACTACACGTGACAAACAGTCAGTCAAGGTGGCGACTTCTTATTTTAATTATGATATGTCTACTAGCATGAAATAAACACCATCTGGACCGGTCATTAAGTAGCCATTAACCGCTTCCCTTCTCTGTCCCTAGATTCCTCTCATACCCACATACACACAAACCTGTCAGGACTCAGTAGTTGTAGTAAATCAAGGTACCCACAGGGATTAGCAGGAACTCCTCCTTTTGGGAACTCTCACTTCTCACTTTCTCTCACTCGCTGTATTTACATGCTGTGTGCGGGTTAGCTGGGGTGCATCTGTTTGAATGGGTGCACGTATGAGTGTCATAGTGTATTCACTAGCTTGTGGTTTGGTTTATTTCAGGCTGTGGGACACAGCGGAGGAGCCCAATCAGTCTATAGAACTATAATTATCATGTCAGTGCCTCTCTGCTACCACAGCTTTGTGTAGGAGGGATATCACAGCTACAAAGACCTTCTCGGCTGGAGGGTGTTCGTGCATGTGCGCCACGTCAAACCTGGGTGTTTCTCAGCAGCGGATGTGCAAGAACCACCGGGCACTGGCATCACAATTAGATGGAAAAGTAGCTATGAGCATATCGGTTCTTTTCTTTGGTTTTGCTCTGTTTTTTTCGTCCAGTGTGTCAGTGTTGTAGCATGACGTCCTCCACAGGGAATGCTACAAAAATGAGACGATTTTGACACTTTACATTTTAAAAGTAATATTAGCATTTATGATAGGAAATAGCAAAGGGAATGTTTCAATTAATTTACAGCAATGATGGGTTTGGAGGTTTAGTGGGTGTGGTAAGCTGATGATGGTCCAAATACAGTGATTAATGCCAAGCAACATGGTAGAAATATTGATTTCTGGGGTTGTCGGGATCGGCCTTGAGCTGCGGCTTGTTGCTAAAATAGACACGAGAGTCAAATCAGCAAATCAGATGATGAAATTCAAATGCATCGTACCACCTGTGTCAGGTAAGTGGCAGTTAGTTGCCGTGGTGACAGCATGCTATGTAACTATAACCAAGTGTCAAAAATGATTTGAACTGTGTTTGGCAATCCGCTTTCAAAGCAGCTTATAACGCTTATAACCCTGGTTTCAAATCCTAGAGAGCCCTGATAACTTGCTCTATACAGTAGAAAGAAATTTGCTGACTAAAAAGAAAAAGATCTAATTTTTCCTTTAATTTGGTGGTAAAACAATGCCTGTAGAAAATAATAATTGTGGGCTCAGCAGCAGGTTAGAGATTAAAACACGTACGAGGAATTTTTCAGCTTCTCTAGGTTAATTTGTTCACTTTAGCTCTGCACATTTCAAATGGAAAAGTGAAAAAAGTGGAAGCTTGCATTTTGCAAATCAGTCAGTCTTTTTGGTGCTTAAATTGTGTTTTTACAGCAAAATGTGTGGGAGCAGTTGGGTGAAAACCTTTGAACATTTTTTATGTGGAAGTTGTAACTGTGAAAATCACTGATACATCCACGCTAAATATAATTGTGATTCATCTCTTGTCGAAGTTTAATGATATTTGTTAGTCAGTAATAACTACATTATCGCTGGGGTTTAGACTAAATAACACTTTGGGCAGTTAAAACTGGTCGCTGATTGCTACTAAACCAATACTGGCACTAATATTAGCCTCTTCTTGCATTAATAGAAGGCGACAATAAATCCCGTGTACTGCCGTCTGCGCTCTCTTTGGTACACTCTGCTATGTACCTGTGATGCTGCTTTCTTCGTAATATACTCACCATACCCTGGGCAGCAATGAGTGCAGCCAAGGTGCTTCTCCCTGAGGTGCCGGGGGTACAGAGTGACAGACGGACCTCCTGTCCTCCCACCAGGGTTCGGTCCATCTCTATCAGCACAGCTTCTGCCTGCTCTGCGCTTTCATATTCCACCACGCCAAACCCTCGCACTGGACTGCCCTCATCCTGAGCAAGCTGGAAGAAACGTACACACATAAAAAGACAAATCAAGTCATTCTTTTTTGTTATTTTTTTTCTTTGGCCGGGCAGAAAATCTTCTAAAGTGAAAAATTCTTGAAAAATTATGTGACTCTTGTTTTTTCCTCCTGTTTGGTTCTTTACCTGAATTCCTAGTTGGCCGTGGAACCGGCCACATTAAGACATTGCTATTAATCGCATCCCACAAATTGTATAAACATAATGAATTGAGCTAATTTGTGCTTAAGGAGATCCAAAGAAAAGACTATTGCCACTTGTAAATGTGGAGCACTACCTCCAAAAACAAAAAGAAAACAACTCGTATCTCTTATTTTAGCTTTCTTTTTTTTTTTTTTTAATTTTTGCATATCTTAGTGGGGCAGAGTAGTCTTCTAAAGTTTCCAGTTATTACCAGGATTGCATTCATGTCATTATCAGATTTATGCCTGATACGCCTTTTGCAGATGCTCACCTGCTGAAGTGTCTGATTAAAAGCAGGCAAACTCCTGTCATCTGTTTGTTGTTCCCGTTAGTTCACAGGAATGCTCAAAATCTACTTAATAGGCTTTCACTAATATACAGTACACCTTTCCATTCCAGGCATCCCACATTAGCAGTAAGATGTTAGTACGCTCTGCTCACTGGTGGGTTCATAAAACATACGGAATAACCTGTCCTGGTTAAATGCACCCAGCGGGCCGGACCAAGTTCCTTCAGGAGAAAGTGGGTCGAGTGAAACAGGTAAAAAACACTGATATAAAGTTCCACCAATAACAAGAGCAAAAGTCCAGCATAAAGCAAGACATCAACTCCTGAAAATGATCTAAGTTCTAACTAAACGACACTACAAACTAATGTCACCAGCCCTTTCAGACTTCAGCAACTATCTGTAGGAATACAAAATTAACACGCCACCACTGCAGGCATTATCGCCAAGAGCTGTTTAATGAAGTAAATGTGTTTTAAAGTGGATTTTTCTCTTTGGTATGCAAAAGGAAATTTACTGACTTCTTATCAGCTAATATCAGCAGCTTGCTGCTTGATAGGTGTCGTTGCCCCCCCCCAAAAAACTGAAAATACTTGCATTTTCTATCTTTTAATAAATCATCAGGGCAAACAAAGGAGGTCAGACGCATTTTTATATCTGCACGTTCTCGGCACCATTTAGGAATAAAATATCTAAAATATGATTAATCTAGAAGACTGATTGGCAAAACACAATCTTCTCCAGTGGCAGTTATCTGTGCTTCCAAGCTACCTTCGTGGTACACTAAGACTAAGAAAAAGAGACACCAGAATGAGACTTCAAAGACGGCAACAAGTTATCCAAATCCTAATCCACCCAATGTTTTCAGAGAGTTTTAGACTAACAAATGCACAAATCAAATGCAACTTTAAACAAGAACTCATGCATGCATGTGTTTGGTTTTTTTCTGTGCATGCCTGACAGACAGTGAAGTAACAGATAGCAGTGGAGTGCAGGTAGAAGTGCCTCTCTCTGCTTCTTTTGTCAAAAAAGATAGATAAAGAAATGACATGATGTAAAAGATACATCCTTTTCTTCTTCCTACACTACTCCAGGGATGTGCACATAGAGATAGACAGAGAAACACAACATAACGTAAGTGTCTGTGTAAAGTAACCCAAAGAGCGACAGTTCAAAACCACAATAAGCTCCTACTGGATGCAATACTGGGCCTTTTTCAAAATATAAACCTGATAGAGCATTATTATCATACATTTATGGTCAGCGGTCAATAAAGACATGTCTCAGGGGTAGAGTGTACTGCTGACAAAGACTGACTTCTCTGTCAAGAAGGTTGAGTCATTTCCATCTTCTGAGCTCAAGCTAAATAATGCAGGCAGGCTAATAGCTTATAACTAATGGACTTTATCAGATAATGACTATGTCCACAAAGTAATGGCTTGCGGTTAAAACATACCACTTAACATATTGTTAGCACTGGTTCGATTCATATGAAATACAGCAGAAAAAAAGCACAAAAACTTAACTTCTCTCACTTTTTAAAAGACGTGTGAACTGCCAGAGACCATCTGAAGGTTTGGTTTGTTTATTCTGATGTCACTTGCACCATCGCTGCTAAAGGTGTACAATTAGACCACAAAAAGGCAGTTTTAAATGAATTAATCTTCATTCCAGACATGCACAAACAAAGAGAATATTGTGGCACTGTTGGAAATCAAATGCAGCGTTACTTGTAGTGCCTACAAAATATAAACAGCTGTGTTAAAAAATCAAGAAAAAAACAAAACAAACCCTGCATATTCATTTCAGGAATGTGCAACTACATAAATGAATACTTTTGTGAAAAACCCTTATCTGATTACTTAAACTGTTTTCCATATGGTGAAAGGAAGGTGCACTTTTGCATCCATGCCCTACATTTCATGTGGTTTGTTCCCTCTGAAATGCAGCATTTGTGATTGATTTGGCCAATATCACATATGGGTCTAGCCACATCTCCCACTACTTTAAACCACAACCAAGTGATCAGCCAAAACATGACTGACCTTTTTAGTGTGAAAAGTAAAGAAGGGGAAAATTGTGCAAAACAAAGCTGAAGAGCTATATTGGTGGTTCACTCTGCACACAAGGTAGGATAAGAGCGTGTGAGTCATGGAGGTTTTTATATCTTCAATCAAACAGTCTGTATCGCACAGGGAAAATGTACCTTGAAAGGTGCAGATGCTGTGTAATACCAATCCTATAGCAAGCGAAACAGCAAACCAATGAGAATACTGGTCCTTAGCCATAGTGTGAGATTTGCCGGGTTAATCATGAATTATTGTTTTTTTGATCAAGTACTTTTATAGTACATCAGTGCAATTTTGTCAACAAATCAACCCTGGTTTCTTTTGAGACAGTAGCATAACTGTGAGATTAGGGTAATTTCTATGGAAGGAAACTCTAGGAGGACATCTGTGGGCATCTTTCTCACACTCAAACGGTGGCAGCAGGTGGCTGCTCCTCCCTGATCCTGGTTATACCAGAAATTTCTTCCTGTTAAAAGGGAGTTTCTTCTTCTCATTGTCGCCAAGTGCTTGTTGGGGTTTTCTCTGCATTATTGTTGGTGGTTTGTGGAGGTTGTTTCTGTCATAAATATAACTAAATGAAATTTATTTCTGTCAGATATTGGTCAAATTCCTGCAGTAGCCCATACCATAGCAAACAAAACCAATGGTTCCCAACTTTGCTTTTTAATCTCTACTGGAATCAGTTCTAGATGTGATACCAGCACCACATTGGTGGAAAAGGGCTGTCTACCCTCTTGTAATATTGCAATAAACTCTGATCTTAAGGCTATGCAAGTCAATAAATCCAAATTTCAAGTGACAAATTTCTAATGTGAGAGCAGTGAATCAGTCCTTCAGGGTTAAACAAAGCAGATACCAGAACGGGACAGAACCACAGAGACATTAATATGAATAATGATCAACAATCATTAAAGCAACAGCAGCGTGGAGCAGCAGGTGGTTTTAATGATACATGTTCAAAGGTAATTTCATCTATGAATTTGCTGCCTGAAATAATGCAATGTTAAATACAAGCAGAGCTGTGAAAAATTATTAAGAAGGATGATCATCAGAAAATTAGCACCTATAATTTCAATTAATTTGAATGCTTGCTGATTCAATTATTTTCAGCGAAGTGTGCCAGACATTTACTGGTTTGTACATTTGGATTTGTCAGTTTTCAGCTTGAAATTCTTAGAAACTGGATGTCTGGGGTTTTTTTGTTTAGTATTTTCTGCCATTTTATTAAGTCTATTGGCCCAGAAAGCCCTTGAGAAAGTTGAGTTGAACATTACAAAACACCTTCATCAATAGATTAAAAATAAAATAAAATAAATTCAACCAAATGCAGTTTTTGCTAATGTTTCACCACTGTTGGCCAAAGTGGTGAAGATATTTGTGAAACCTGAGTTTTCTCAAGTCACAGTTCTGACCTTTAAGGGCTAGCATACAAATCAAAGTACATGACTAAGGTGTACACAGAAAACCCCCCCCCAATATGAATAAGTCTTCTGACATCTCCACGTGCAGCATAAAATCAGGGAGGTTATAAAAATTCATACAGAAAGACTTTCACATTTATGTGGAGAAATCAGAAAATTATTTATTTTCAACTGCTGCAAACAACTAAGGCATTAGCTAAAGTCAGAAGAGTTTCAATCTCTGCATTTAAATTGCACATATATTCAAATGTGTAGTTTATGTAATCATTCAAATATTTCTTTCTTGTTGAAAAAAATAAAGGAATTTTAAATAAGGGGGAAAGCAAATGCATTTGTACTTTTTCAGCCTGAACACTGATGCCTGTTAGCTTCAACACTCAATCAAGAGGCCCCTCCACTTCCTCCCACCTCTTATTCTTCTGCTGTTCCCTCCAGCCTGAACAGGGGGATGGAGAGATGGATGGCTAAATGAATGCGGGAAACACAAGAGGAATATGCACGTATGTGTGGAGGAGTAGGTCGATAGGCTATTATCATCAGCATATATTAAGCAAACTGCATGGAAATGACCGGAACCACTTTACCACTTGAGAAATGGATGGATGGATGGAAAGAGGGAGAGAAAGAAAGAAAGAAAGTAAGTGGGGGAGGAAGGGGACACAAAAGCGAGGCAGAAAACATCAGTGATTGATTAAGTGACTGATAGCTGGAGAGAATGAGGGGAGGTGGGCTGACAGAGAATGTGAGCATGAAGAGACAGGAAAAAACCACATAAAAACTTGATAAGAATTATTTTGTGTGGGCACACAGAAACTCAGAAAAACAGACAGGAGTGGAAGTGGGCAAAACTGTGAAACAAACATTATATATCAAATTGGATTCTGTGAAAATGGAATTAAGACTGTCATCAACTTGTGTTTGTGCTTGCATTTGTGAGCAAGGATACAAAGACTGAGTGCGCTTCGCCCTTAATTCTTTTTCACTGACTGCACTAACACAACCGAAGACTGGAATATATAAAACATTCAATCATTATTTGAATCTGCACAATTATGCAAATTTAAAATGGGCTTGTGCGTACTGTATCTGAGCCTTGTGGATGCCAGTTGCCATTTAGCTCTCTTTCTCTCTGTTTCCGTGTGCACATTCTCTTTAAAAACCCCAACACCCCTCTAACAAAGAACATAATTTCTGGATCATGGTTTGAAGATTGAAATGTTCTCTGCAGGACTGTTTACATTAGGATTACTGGACAGAAAAAGACAAAAGAATATTTCTGATCGAATGTCAAGTTTCCCAGATTTTCCTTCAAAATTATGCTTAAAATGCCATCGGATGAAAAAAAAAGATTTAAGACTGAAATAGGAATCGTTTACTGTTACAATGATCCTTTTTTTGTTGCTGTCACGTGTGGCTCTACCTTGTC
Source organism: Hemichromis elongatus (assembly GCA_015108515.1). NCBI lineage: Eukaryota > Metazoa > Chordata > Actinopteri > Cichliformes > Cichlidae > Hemichromis > Hemichromis elongatus. The sequence continues at coordinate 14,230 of VUQR01017187.1, forward strand.
CTCAAGGCGGACTTTGAGAACATTAAAGAGCAATTAAATGAGCAAATTTGGCACTTCATGCTTCATCCTCCAAATTATTCTTGATGTAAATCAAAAAACGATTGGCCCAGAAGAAACTCCTTCTCCTGCAATATGAAATTACCCTGTGCCAGTCTAATTAGCACATTTTTTTTTTACACTTTGGCCAATAGGTAGTTATCTTTGAATAATTGATTACGCTAACCCACTGCGCAAAGTCCAGGCTAAAATGGGACTAAAAGCACAGTTTTCTATGAGCGGTGCATAAAAGAATGCCAAACTGTGACGCTTAAGCCTTCAAATTTCACTCATGCATGCGACACGCTTAGTGTTTTCCTCTTTATATGTCAGAAATCATCATCACTGCATGTGCTGACATGTTTGCTTTGATGCTGTTTAATACGGAAATGAGGCATTCACTCACCAGTCACTTTATTCGGTGCACTGGTTTAACTGCATAATGCAAATATCTAATCAGCCAATCACATGATCTTTCTTTTAAGCCACATATTGAAAATCTTTTAAAAAATTTCAGATCAATAGAATTTAATAGAAAGGCTCTTCTATAGAAATAAATCATGTTTTTCCTTTAATGTGAAAAACAACTTGTTGCTGCCACCTTCTTACCTCACACTGATTATGGTGACTTTATTTATTTGAGTGCTCCTGTTAGCTGTTTATAGATGTTGGACGCCGTTTATCATGGAGCAGTAAGAAAGTGAAAATGCCTTTTACTCTTTGGTTAACTGGACTTCACTGTTCACATGCAAACTATTGCATTGGTATAGTCTCATCTACATAGCAGCAATTAGCTGACTACCACTTCTTATACGTCACCTAAACAAAGTAACTACAGCCTCTGCTCACAAGCCTTTAATACATACACTGTTCCTTCAGTACAAACAGAATTTGAGAAAAAGGCATTTCCTTACACTGCTCCTTATACTTGGAACAAATTACAACAGGATTTGAAACTGTGCAGCTTAATTGAACTGAAAGGTTTTAAACAAATACTAAGGACAACAGAAAAAGCATCATTGGATATCTGTTCATGTTCTTAATGTGTTATTGCTACTGTCCTTTTATTTTCAGGTATTTTTTGTATGAATTGTAACAACTACAGTATGTTTCCAAAAAAACTTGATTGAATGGCCATTTTCAGGGTAAAAATGCCTTGTTGATACCAAAAGAGAGGGGAGAATGCCCATCAGACTGTTTTGAGCGGACGGAAAGGTAACAGTAACTCAAAACCCCCTTGTCATAACCAAGTTATTCAGAAGAACATCTCTGAACCCACGACGTATCAAACCTTGAAGCAGATGGGTTACAGCAGCACAAGACCACACCAGGTGCCAGTTATGTCAGTAACTGTAAGAACAGGGATGGGGTTACTGAAAGTGAACAACAGAAGACGGGAAACCCATTCTTTGGTGTGTGATTCTTGTTTTCTGCTATCACATCTGGATGGTAGGGTTAAGATTTGGCACGAAATGAAAGCATGGTTCAAACCATGTAATGGTGTGGGAAATACTTTCGTAGCACTCTATGGGCCCTTTAGTACGAATTGAGTACTGTTTAAATTTCACAGCCTACCTGAGTCTTGCTGACAATGTGAATACAGCTGCTACCAGCAGGACAATGTACCATGTCACAAAGCACACATCATCTCACACTGGTTCACTATACTCAAATGGCCTCCACAGTTACTAGGTCTCCAGTGGAGCATCTTTGGGATGTGGTGGAACAGGACATTTGTGCAAAGAACTAAGGTAGTTCTCAAAGCAAAGAGGGCTTACAGCCCACAACTGTAAGGCGCACTAATAATGGGACTGGTAAGTGTATATTTAAACAACTACATCATATACAACATATTCGTGAGAGGAAAAAGACACCATGTCCAAGCAAAATCACAAAAGGAATATATTTTATGCATCTTCTTCTTGTACACAATACAATATGGCTGAAAATCACACTTACAGCATTTTGTTACATGAAGCACTCTCATCTTATACTTAAACATTTCTTACTAGCCAGGGTTTTGACAGCATAATCAAGCGTCTATCCTACATGAGTCAAGCCAAAGTGCTGTAGCACTTGAGGCAACTTCAATTTCAGCATAATTAACAGCAGTTGATGACTTTTTTTTTTTACTTGTTCAATACGACAGCAAATTTTCACAAAGATATAAAGTACTAAAGGCTAAGTTTTTAAGTGTCAATTCACATTAAAGTGATGCAGCTTATTGAGAACACCATTTTCCATTATGACATGGTGGATTTTATTTATTAATTTTTCTTTTTCATAGATTCACACAGATTAGCGCGTTAACGCTGACAGCCCTAGTAAAAATTATTTAGATGTACACAGATGTAGTGCTTTGGTCCGTGCTATTGGGTTTGTATTTTTATTCTGTTCTCAATGTTAAACTCTTTGCTCAGCACTTGCTGTTTTAGAGCACTTTACAAAAACGTTGACTTGGCTGGCAGCTCTGCATTAAAGAAACCTAGAGTACAAAGAATTTTGGCAAGAAATTCTTGCTCACTGATGTCTGTATGTCAACTTGCTGTGCTAAACCATTTCAATTTTATTTAATTTCATTATATGATGCCAGTGTTCACACTGGTTAATTATTCTTCTTTTTTCCCCTCATCTTTTATGTTTTTTCTTATTTATTTAAACTTTTTTTTCCACTGTATTTACTGATATGTTGCATTACTAATATCTTATAGATTTTTCTTTATTGACTTTTCAGATCATCACAGGGGAATAATACGTAATTGGATATCATGTCCATATGATGTGACCATGTGACCAACAACATGTGGTTTGAGACTGCATTGCATCATTATCTGATGAAGAGCAAAAATGCTGTTTCTTCTACCAAGATCAGAATCAGAATACCTTAATAATCCTTTGGAAATTATGTGGTTACAGTTGACCAAGACAACAACAGTAAAAAACTGAACTAAATTAAATAATACTATATATTAAAAAGTGTACAAAATATAAGAAATAGCTCTAATATTTACAAATAGCTCAATTATAATTATAAATATCCAGAAAGGTAAAACTACAAAATGAGAGTTGTTGATTTTTTCAAGGTAAAGAACCTACAATAACCATGGGTGATGGTGGGGGGGGAGAACTCCATTTTAACAGGAAGAGTCTTCTAGCACAAATAGACTCATGGATGAGTCACCATTTGCTGTGCGGAGTTGGGGTTGAGTGAAAAGAGAAGACAGGAAAAAAAATGCATTAACATGTGTCAGTGGGCTGCCTGGAATTAAAGTATCATTGGTAAGAACAACTGGCTCAACAGGAGAAATGGCAAATACGAATTTAAAGCAGATTCACCGAATTAATGATGTCAAGCTCGATACTGCAAAGACACCTTAAAAGCAGTTAAAAAAAAAAAACAGCAATTACGTGTCTATTATGTATTATTATGTTATTAAGTTATGTTACTATACGTGTGACTGTGCATGTGTGTGCACGCACAGCTAGCAATCACTGTGTCCGACAGCTCTTGACCTCCAGTCGTGGTCCCCAGCAAAGCAATGCAGAATGCATCACTGGAAGAGCTCAGGCTCGGGGGAGCACCTGTCAGTTTGTGTGTGTGTGTGTGTGAGTGTGAGTGTGTGTGTGAGAGAGAGAGAGAGAGAGAGAGAGAGAGAGAGAGAGAGAGAGAGAGTTTAAATGGTCACGTCAGTTGTCGGAACAGAGTGATGAGGTCAGGACAGCCCTGTCACAGCTGTCTTTGAAGAGAGGTACATGACCTATCACAGTGACAGCTCTAAGTGCAAATTTCTTTATGACGAGCGCTGGACAACGAAGGGAGAGATGGAGTAAATCTAAGTAAGTAAGCCTCCATTTTAAAAAAAAGAGAGAATGCTTGTGATACACTTTGGCTAAATCGAATGATTTTACAGATATATGGTCACCTTTGTGAGCAGTGGGAAGACGTCATTGAATGAGATCTTCTTTTCAAATAACACTGCGTTTCAAAAAAGGGGGTCAATAATTGTGTCAAGATTCTTATGATTGTACTTGGAAAGATTTAATTAGCTCTACAACAGCGAGTGCCAGTGATTGAGAGAGTGAAAAAGTAGATAGCAAAATTAGCTTTTTCCCCCCCTGTTGTACTGAATAAAGCAACTGTCTGGCTACCGACAGCAAAAGAAAACTCATTATTTTCATTCCCGTCACTAGCTCTTTCTGGTTGATTGTCAGCAAAGTTCAAGGTGCCTTGGGGAGTTTTCTTCTAAAAAAAAAACCAAACAAAAAACAATTAAAAGTTAAAAGTGGTGTAAAAGCACAAGTAGTGCTCATATCCATCCTCATAAAACACTTATCATAAAAGCTCAGATCCATGTTCACCACTTTGCGATTAACTTTTTGGCTTCACCGCCATCTGTAGATCAGTTAAACACCACTGATAGTGTGCACAGATCAAAGAGCCGCTCATACACGCAAAACAGAGCTACTGCAGGTTTAAAACTCAACTGGGAACCTTAAGTGGAGGCTGCATTTGCTATTTTTTATTTAATCTCCTTTTTAATCCCATATCTACTCATACTCTCTTCACTTGGAGCTAATAAAATCACTGAGTTACGAGAATTTTAATCAAAATGACATCTTAGTTTTTGAGTTGTTTTTTTAAAGTTAGCACTAGTGTGATGTTTTGCCGGTCCGTACTCTTCTAACACTGGAATTACTTTTGTGCAGCAACATTTATTTCAACACTTCTTTAAAGCATCCATCCATCAATCTTCCTAACCACTTATCAAACCACTGGGAGATATAGCCTGACCTGAAAGAAAAATAAAAGGTCTTAAAACAGAACTTATCCAATCTTTCAAAGACATTTTTATGTAAAATTAGTTCTTTTTTATTCTCCTGCCTATAAATGTGAGTATTCAACTTGCTCTTAGTCATCATTATTACACCAATAGTTGCATATATGCCACCAGTCATCTTCCTTTGATTGGCATTGTACGCCTCTTCGCTTTTTCATCTCTTCGCTCCACGTCTCGTTGTCCCTCTATTAGGCCTGACACTGTCGGCTCTCTCTTCCTTCACTCCATCCTCTCTCTAATAGTTCTGGCATTCTTAGTGCTGTCCTCCTTTACTCCCATCCCTCCTTACATCTCCAACCTGCTGTCCTTTCCTCTAATATGGTTGACATTCTTTACTTTCTCTTTCCTCCATTTCTCCTGGCTGACTCAAGCTAAAGTGCTGCCTGGAGGGCCCTTTCATGGGTAGCAGAATTATAACACTCAGGGCCAAGGCCACAGGTTAAGTGCACTCCGAACAAAGAAAAAGTGACATAAGGGCTGAGTTCTACCGATGTGCACAGAGGAGGAGGACGGTTTATGCAAGGTGAACTGGAGCTGCTGGCAGTAAGGCATTAGGGAATCATCTTAAACAAATAAATATGCAACAAACAAAAATGACCAACTGCTTTCTTAACACTAAGAACAGCACTGATCTCTGGCCTGTACAAACACAGAAACACATTCAGTAAACCTTCCATCTTCAAATATGTGCAGGAATTAATGGTGTGCAAAGATTTCAATGTCAAACCAAAATGGTTACAGAGGACTGCCAAAAGCCCAGATGTTTATATAGGCTTTATATTGTATAGGTCCAATGGGCCTTTGTGGTGGTCTTTGTATTAATATCCATGTTATGCTACAGTCCAACAGGGAAAACCATGGCTGGAGACTACAGCAACATTACTGCAACCGTCTACAATGAACTTGCAGTTTCGTTGCCTTTAAAATGGGTACCTTGGAGACAGGGATGCAGGTGTACAACCACTTGCTGTGAGTTACCGTCTTCAAAGCAACTTTGCTGCATCAAGCTGGCAATAAGACTGAGTCACTCTGCTATCAGCTTGCAGTGCTCGAGTAGGCACATACAGACAGGAGTACAGGATTTAGGCTTATTGGTGCAGACTGATTGTAATGTGCAGGCAATTCTGTCCACGTTTATAGGTTGCCTACCACCAGCTGACCTGGTGATTTAAAGTGGTCTCTCAGGTATTGGGGGTGTTGCAGGATCAATCTCTGGCCAATTAGCTCCTCACCTCACCTGCTTCCAATTGGTTGCTGCACATAAAATAATTCAAAGGAATCTAGACAACTGCTGATTTTTCCCAGTCAAACGGAGGTTCCTGTCCTATTTCTACTTTGGTGGGAATGAGATATTATGCATAAAGACTAGATAGCTGGCTAGCAAGAGGAGCCACACTAGCTACAGAGATTCAGTGCATAATTACTAAAATCTTTTAAAGAAATACACAACCTAAGTGTTGATTTTTCATGTAACGTCACTACCAGGATGGCATCAGAGAACCAGACCTGCTTTGCATTTACTGCTTTGTGACTGACTCAGAGCTAGGATTGTGAATGTGGAAAAAAAAAAATGTTAAATGTTAAACAGTAACATTGCTGTGCATTTATTCACATTGCTGTGCCTCAGCAGACTATTACTAAACTACTAATATGACTGTAGACTCCAAGTCCCTGAAGCCATTCACCACAGTTAGTGTAAGTAAAAAGGATGAAATAAAATTGCCAGTCAGGTAGCAATTTCTCTCTGTGTGTTCTATCGCATAGTTCCTGAGGTTTAGAGTTGAATAATGACCAGAAAAGTATTTTTGTAGAACCTATTATTACCTATATTTTCATATTTCTGTACATGTTTTCTCTGCATGCTATTAGATGGTGCGGAGCAGTTCATAAGCTCTTATCCTGAAACATTCTGGTGCATACATGGTGAAATGCAATAATACAAGTGCTCTGAAGCACATAATGTACTGTACATAAAAAAAATGCTGAACTATAGGTCAAAGCCTGCTGGCTTTGCAACAGTGAAGCAACATGAGCTAAACACCCACAAAGCATCATGGGACTAGGATGATGTGGGTGTATTGATTTCTATGTGGGAGTGGGGCAGAGGGGTGGAGCTAAAACTGGAAATGCAGTAGATGACAGATACCGGTTGAGTGAACTTTAAATGGGCATGTGGGGGAGGAGTGGATGTAATGGAGCAGGGCGAATAGAGCAAGGGAAAAAAAAAAAGACAGATGAGAGTGGGATGGAAGGAGGGAGGGATGGAGTTGAGGGGTGGGGCCAGTATCACAGTTACCACACCTTACCATAGAGACGGTTGCTCAGTGATACGACGAGGCTGACCAATAGCGAATGTGTGCCATAGTGAATTTTATGGCAGCACTTCTCACCTGAAGGTGTTCTTGTGATAAAGGTGTGTGTGTGTAAAGTGAGTGTTTATTATGTCATAATGAAGTGCACATTCATCTGTAAAGTCCTTTCAGCTTCTGCACATTATTAAGCTCTGAGAAAAAAAAAAGAGGGATAATAATTTCAAACTGTGTTTACAGCTTTGATGTACTTGCTAAACCTTTCCACGATCGACACTTTTACACTGAAACAGCAAAAATTCATAGCTTTATGTGCACCGCGATCTCACCTGGCAGAAGACGGGTTTATACGTGTCGGAAAAGAGCTGGGTTAGCTCCTCAGAGTCACAGAGGTCCAGGGGCAGTCTGTCCACGCACAGACACTTAGAGTGCAGGTTTTCCTCCTGGCTCAGCTGGTTGACGTCCATCCACTGCACCATCAGTGACCGATCCCCCTGCAGCAAGTACCAGTGAGATACAGAGTCAGATAGTAAGGCAACAGTAGGTCCACTTATGTGCCAAGCGCATTTGGTGACACTACACTGCAAATTAAAAGTGTTTATAGTGTACTCAATTTGTCATGGTTATGCTTTGTGGAAGGCCCCTGTGCAGTTATCCCACAGAGAGTACAGCACCATTTTTACATGTCTACTTTACTTTCAATTGAAAAAAGATTCTATTTGTGTTTTTAAAACACATTTCACCTAATTTGAGAAGCTGGGATCTGTGAATATCTTTCCAGCTGTCACATATATGGCTTGCTTTTTGTGTGTGTAATGTCTCACTCTCTGCTGTGTCCGGGAGTAAAAGGGGTGAAACACCAGCTCAGAGAGTAATCTAATTCATTCAGCATCTGACTGATCTGCCTGTCTGGACACTTGAAATGGGTAATGGGCTGCCAGGTTGTGGTGAAGGTTGTATTGAAGTTGTACAGTGTGTATAGACTCTGTTTAACTGACAATCTAGCAACTTGGTAAGATTAGAGGAAGTAACCAAACATAGGGATCAGTGTATTCCAATTATTCATTAAAAAATTGGGAGGACACCAGAATATGTTCTCAAAATACCAAATAAACCCAGGAAAAACTGGCATGTTGGCGAGTATTGGCGTCAGCTGTCGTAATGAGTACTTTCTAAACTCTGCAAAGCACTAATGCAAGATACATTCTCTGCTCTTGCCACTGCAAGTGCTGGTTTGAAAGCCTGTCGGCCTTTGAGCTCTGCTTCCATTTGCAGATTCTGATTCACTTTTCACAAATGTGGGGTCATAGATTGTTGTATGCAATAAACAGATTTTGATGCACTTAAACTTAAGCAATTATGATTTCAGCATTTTTTCCAACAGATAATTTTAGTGCTTGGACAGATTTTCTTTGTGTGTGTGTTTGTGTGTGTGTGTGTGTGTTTGTGTGTGCGCATATGAGTGTCTTTTGTTCAATTCATAAACTGAAACCAAACTCAAGCAGCATCACTGCATTTTTACTGATTATGTTTTTTCCTCTTCTATTGCCAGTTTCCATCAACCTCAACAAATGGTGATAGTCGATGGAAAAAGGTTTCAGTCCAGCTTTGTCTACATAAACCATGTATATAGCATATAAGACAAAAGAAATAAGCAGCCTGTGTTGTATGGCAATTAGTCTAATCCAGTATAATCAATCCCTTTGTTGAGTAGTTGATGTTTCAGTCCATGTAAAGAAGATGCCTTGTGGCCTAAGCTACTCCTTTCCTGTCTCATTACATGTACCTGCTGCTTTAGATTTTTAACACTTGCTCTAACATACCATTGGCCGGCCCAGGAGCTCCGAGCGGGCCCGTGAAGCAGAATCCTTCTTCATATATTCAACAAACCCATATCCTTTGGAGTGGCCCGTGAGCTCACTGTACACCAGGAAGGAGCGTTCGATGTTCCCATAGGAGCGCACCAGCTCCTCAAACTGCTGGGCGGTGAAGGTGTGGGGCAGGTTGGTGAGGCACAGCAGGGAGTCGGTGGGCTGCAGGGTGACGTTGATCAAACGCCCACGGACAGAGCTGTGGTGGAGGGAGCGGATGGCATCCTGAGCCTGGTCCCCGTTCAGCAAAGTCACAAAAGCTGGAGGAGGGGACATTATGGAGACAGCAACGAGGGGAAAAGACAGACGAGGAACAAGGATACACACAAAGAAAAGGGATACACAGACATGGATGGACGGGAGGACCGGGACAAACACAAACATACATTTAAAGCGGACATTCAAAAAAACGTGCATAAAGAAGTTTGTGGGGGATGCGGGATGGAGACACACAGTCAAAGAACATGCTCAAAAGAACTCACATGAAAAGCAAAGAAAATGAACGACAGGCCAAATGTGGCAGGGTTAAAAAAAAGAAAAAAGAAAAGAGGGGGGATGAAAGAGGAAATTAAGGCACAAACAACCAAAACCACAGACACACAGTCATAAAAGACAGACAAACGCACATACACAGAGAGAAAGACAACACATTAGCTAGAAAGCCAATAGGGAGGCACTATGTAGGGGGGTGGGGGTCCAATGTGACACACACGCACGCGCGCACACACACACACCTCACATCAACAAGATAAATGAGAGAACCAACAGCACTAACATATGCAATGTTAAAAATAGAATTTAATGAGAATTAAAAAGATCTAACTGATACAATATCAGCTGTATTCAAAATAACGTGAAGCAACAGGAGTTCTGTGCACAGAGCCTTTGTTATGTAATTCCGAATTCTGAATTCAGAGAAAGTAGGATGTCTTTAATATATCTATATGTCATATATACACACACACACATATATATATATATATATATATACACACACACACACATATATATATATATATATATATATATACACACACACACATATATATATATATATATATACACACACACACATATATATATATATATACACACACACACACACACACATATATATATATATACACACACACACACACACATATATATA
>VUQR01017188.1:3298-35256 GCA_015108515.1 Hemichromis elongatus
AACAAGTCCTCGGGATCTAGGATCTTGGATTTAGAAGCAGTTTTTCAACAGGTGTACCAGAGCAGATTTGTCAGGGTTTTGCCCAAGAGCATTCTGATTGGCCCATGAAATTCAGGCTTCTGGTCGATTGGTGGATTTCTCTTCAGCAGACAGGTGGTTCAGACCTGAGCATTTGGAGTCAGTTTATGACTTTTAGAATCATCTTTTCTGACTGGATGACTAAAAATTATAGCATTTACCTGTCTGTAATGGATTCTCCCCATTTTTCCGTGATTCGCTGATTAAACTTTTTTTTTTTGTGATTCTACATTTTCTTTTGTCATTACTCAGCTTTTGCTCCTTTCTTAGGATGTTCAGCTACTTTCCAACTTTGAAACTTCTTCGTGTGAACTGCCAAATAGCAAATAACAAATAAGTAAATAACTCTCATGCAGTATTAAAAGCCAGTGAGTAGAGATGTGTTTTAAGATGGGATTTAAAAAGATTAAAGCTAGGAGCCTGTCTAATGTGGACAGTATTGATATTTGATCTACTGAGTTCTGGTGTCGTCTCTAGAGGCCTGAGGATTGAAACAGAACCAGGGTGAAACTGCTAACGCGACAAGAGGCAAATCATTCCACGATTTAGGCGCCATCACCTCTAAGAAACAGCCTCGACCTCGGTGTGGCCAAGAGCAAAAGGTCACCCGACCTAAGAGCTCTAGGGGGAATAGGCTGCAGTAGGTCTGACAGGTACTCTGGGGCCTGTCAATTCAGTGCTTTATAAGTAACCAATAACATTGTATAATTGATTCTAAAATGTGCAGGGAGCCAGTGAAACAAAGCACTGGGGAGATATGTTCATTTCTCTTCGTGGGTGTCAGAAAACGAGCACCGGCATTCTGGGCCAGCTGGAGCCTTGCTAGACAAGTAAAATAAAGAATTACAGTAATCCAGCTGGGCTAGGATGAAAGCATAAATTGCCCATTCTTGGTTTTTAAAAAGACAAAAAAGATCTCTCCTGTAAAATAAAAGTTTTGTTTACAAGTGTGCGAGCATTAGCAAGACTTATTCTTAATGGTGTCGGAGGACCAGACGCGGAAGTAGAAGCCTGACCTATCGGCCGTAAGTTTTGAGGATTTACTCCACTCGAGCGAAGACGGAGGGGGTGCAGGCGTGGGGTTGTTGTGATGATCCCAATGACGGGTGTCAGGAAGGTGTCATGTCCACAGAGGGCCAGTAGTTGACGCAGTCATATCCAGTCGCAGTAGCGTGGGATCAGTTTCCAATACGTGCGAGGTTGGTCTTCACTCTCATCAATAAGCCACTGCATTTCCCACGACGTCCGCGATGCCCATCAGACCACAGGTAGTCCATGTCCTTAGTCTGCTTGGCTTCAGCAAACTGTTTGAGGGCTTTCTTGTGCATTATCTTTAGAGGAAGCTTCTCTCTGGGACCACAGCCATGTGATGCAGTGTGTGGCGGATGGTCTGAGCACTGACGGGCTGACCCTCCACACCTTCAGCCTCTGCAGCAATGCTGGCAGCACTCGTACATCTATTTTTAAAAGACAACCTCAGGATATGACGCCGAGCACATGCACTCAACTTCTTTGGTTGACCGTGATGAGGTCGACCAAAGACGTTGAGACCCGTTCTGAGTGCAACCTGTCCTGTTAAACTGCTGTATGGTCTTGACCATGGTGCTGCAGCTCAGTTTCAGGCTGTTGGGTATATTCTTATAGCCTAGGCAATCTTTATGTAGAGTAACAATCCTTTTTTTTTTTTTACATTATCAAAGAATTCTTTGCCATGATGTGCCATGTTAGACTTCCAGTGACCAGTATGAGAGTGTGTGAGAGTAATAACACCAAAAACAACACACCTGTTCCCCATTTGGACCTGAGACCCTGTAGAACTAACGAGTCACATGACACCAGGAAGGGAAAATGGATAATTAGGCCCAGTAGGGACATTTTCACTCAGGGGTGTACTGACTTTTGTTGCCAGTGGTTTAGGCAATAATGGCTGTTTGTTGAGTTATTTAGAGGAGAGAGCAAATTTATACTGTTGTACAAGCTGTATCAAAGTGTCATATCTTCAGTTTTGATATAACAAAATATTTACAAAAATGTGAGGGGTGTACTGACTTTTGTGAGCTACTTTACATTATAAAGTGAAGACTTCATATTATAAATACTTTAAATGAGAAGTCACAAAAGCAGACTGAGTAAGGCAGATCAAATCCAGGCCACACTAAAGGTTCAGCAGCCTAACTCACCTTTCTCACCATTTTGTACCACCGGTGATGGGTTACGAGGGGAGGACTCCACAGCACTCTATTAAAACACAAAAAGTTTATTAGTATATCACATGTATAGGGACCATGGAGCTACAATCTAAGCATTGTTCAAACCCACAAACAAAACAGAAAGAATGCCTCAAATTCATTCTAATTAATTTGTTATCAAGTTACTAGGGTTGTCAGCGTTAATCGCGTTAAAACGGCGTTAATGCAGCAAATCTCCGGTAACGAGTTACCGCCGATCGCCTTTGTGTGGGGCTGGATGGCTCTAACACGTTAATCGAGTTAGTGCTGGAAGCTAGATTAACGCGGTAACGCTGACAGCTCTACAAGTTACACATTAGTATTGGGATACTTTGTGGTTCCTGTGTGATGAAGAAGATGTGGAGAAGAGTTCACTTTAGGAAACTTTTATAGAAACCAGATTATGAACGTTAACCTTTATAAACATCCCTTTGACTTAACACAGTATCCTCCTGGGTTCCTCACACTTTGAAAACCTGTAGAATAAATCTTTGTATTGTGAATAGTGTTGGAAACTCAGATTTTTAGGTTGAGTTTTGGATGCAGCATCCACCCACAAAGTGTCCCAATACTGATGCTCACTCCTGTCACTATAGTCAATCATATTACGTCATAGCTATAAAACATTATGTCCTAAGAACAAGACTTTACATTAAGGACTTTACATGGTTAAGACACTAAAGCCACCAAAAAAAACCAAACAGTATGGTGTTGTATGCAAAGAAAAGATTTGCCCAGGTCCCTGACTACACAGTGTTTAAAGCTAATTGGTTACTGTGTGAAGCCCATGCAAATATTCACTGAATGATGCTACAGACCTTGCTATCGTCAGTGGTGTTTGGTCTGTGTCTGCCTGGGCTGGGGGGTACAGACAAGCGCTTCTTGCCTTTCTCCTGCTGGAACAAATCCTGAAGTCTGGAATGAGAAAAAGCATCGGAATTGAAACCAAGTGTCAGCGTCGCAATGGCAATGACGTGGCAATTTTATCGCACGTAAAAAAATAAAAGCCTACTATCATGGACGGTGTGCTAAAGTGCAGCGGTGTTCCACTGTCAAACTCGTGTCACATATTCACTAATGCTCACCTGCTGTTCCAGGACTGCAGCATCTCACACAGACTCTGTTTCTTCACCACCAGCGACTCAAGAACAGCCTGCAGCTGCTGAGGAGAATCTGAGCCGCACACCTGCAGTCGAACCTGAAGCTTTTCGATCCAGCTCCGCAGCTCTGCTTCTTCCATCTGCACACAAATGCCAACATGAGCCCGAGACACCCCCTGTAACAAGAGATGCTGATGTAGGGGGTGGGAGAACTTACATCTTTTTGAGCGAAAAGGTCTTCCATCTTTTCTTCACGTGTCTTACTGAAGGTTTCGGTTTTCAGGGATGTGAGGCGGTCATCGATGGCCAAGTACACCTGTGTCACTCTGGGGGGAGCTTTAGTCAGGTACTTGAAAAACATGCTGCTACACCACTACATCATGCACTGAGGCCTTTTTCCAGTGTTTAACTAAGTAAGTAAAAACCGTAACAATCTAAAGGGTAGACCTCCATAATATTCATATCAAATACCTGATGTTGAGGTATCAGATCATAAGATTAGATCTCTCAACAGTATAGCTGTTAAGGCAGATGTAGTGGTATAAATACACTAATGTCTTGAGCTGAAGCTCAGTCAGTGGTATTTACTTCTGAGTGAAGTCCTTCAGGTCCTGCTGGAGGTTTATTTTGGATGGTCCCAGGTTCCTGATGAAGATCTTGGGCCGAGGAAGACAAATCTCCAACAACTTTATAGACGTGTAGCTGAAGGAACAGGAAAAACAGAGTCCAAGTTCACAATAGTGAACTGCATACCGCTTCTATTATGACAGTATAGCTTTGTAGTAGAAGAGTCCAGGTGGTGAACTAGCTTGCGTACAGCCCAGAACCTGCTAAGCAACTGTTCTCCTAAATTACCAGACATGCAAGAACTGTTGTTAAAGAATAGTAGATATTAAACATGGCCCTGTCCCCACTTTTTTCAGAAATGTTGCTGACATCAAATATAAAATGCAACACTTTCTTAAAATAGCACATTTTCATGAGATTCACAAGATCATCACATTCTGTTTTTCCCACCATACCACCCATTTTTTGTTTGACATTACTGGCTATAATGCAGTAGCGTGAGAGACTACCTGAAGGAAGCCACCATCTGGTTATATGAGAAGTACTGGTGGTAGTCTTTGTGGATGGAGTGCCCGCAGGGCTCTGCATTAGCCCGTCTGGAGTACTGGTGACCATAGAAGCGAAGCTCCAGGTATTTGGCAAAAGACATAGACCACGAGTCATTGGAGAGAGGCACCACCGGTGTCACCTACAGACAGGGAGAAAAGAAGCATAGTGAGAAGACACCACTTTCATTCATATAACTAGTGGAATTAGTGGCATCACATTTGGCGGAGTACACACCTAAGATATAAACACTTTAAGCTGCTTTTGACTGACTGATTGCTTGACCATGGAAAACACACACACACAGCATACAAAAAGGCCCCAGATGGTTTATTTGAACCGTCACTGACCTGCTTGCAGATTCGACACCAGGAGTAGTTTAGAATTGTGTGTTGATAACCAGGGACAGGGGAGTCCAGCTCCTTCAACACGATCTGCACGCAGCCGTTGCCGTGCACAAACCGGCGGATGTGATGCACCATGGGAGTCTCACAGAACATGCTGGGGCACTGGTAGGATGGCCTGCAAGTGAACACCAACACAAACACATTACAACATGTTTCATGAATCCCACTTTTTAAATCTGAGTCCATCTAATTAATCTAACGCACTTCTTGGTTGTCTTACCTGAAACAATATCGTTCCAGGAAAATACCCAGAGAGAGGTCGTTCTTGCCATAAAACTCCATCGTGACAATCCTGTTGACAAACACAGGGCACTGACTCCAAGTTGTCTCTTTTGTTTCAGATCTTATTTATAGAATATCTCTGTATGACCAGTTTACCATGGGCTGACACAGGGGTTGGGTGCATTGTTGGACTGAATGGATGAACTACTGAAAAGAACACACAACCTCTGATGGTTGATGGGATTCAGGCAGTCCAGCTGAGGATGAGAAAAGTTAAGAATAAGTTCACACACCTCGATACACTTCTTAAATCAAAGCTGAGAGCTGAGGAGTGCTGGCTCAGCGGCGCAACTGGGATGCAAAGCCACTTTCTACTAAAAGGTTCCCTTGAATGTGCTGTTACACTTTACCTAGGATTACATTATATGGTCAAAAGTACTGGGACACCTTACATCTACAGATGCTGCTCAGTAGTGATGCAACAGATTAAAAATCTCGGTTTGGATCGGATCACAGTTTTAAGTCATGGATCAATGTTTGGATCAGCAAAAAAAAGGGAAAAAAAAGACAAATTTAACATTTAATTTTTAAGTATTTTTCCGTATTAAAAAACATTCAACTCAAGACTAATTCCACGCAATTATATAAAAACAAATTAAGCTGCAATACAGGGCAGTACAGGGCTTTGTATCTACCACTCCGCTGTGATTTAATGAGCGGTAACGGTTACGTAGCTTTCCGTTGCCATGGAAGTCAACCCATTTGTAGCTAGGGCAACAGAAGATGCCCGGGACAGTTCAGCCATAACTTCAGACCTTTCCTGATCATACATGCTTGGAGCGATCTTGTCACTGAAGTGGACGCGCAAGGGATATCATAGCGTGGCTCAAGCACGTTCGTCACAGTTTAAACCCCTTGTTTTGCACAACGGAATACGGCCTCCCGTCTGCTAAACACCCCAGTAGCTTTTGTAATAGCTTTACCCGGTTGGATTGGGCAGCAAAGGGCTGCTTAAATACCACAAACTCCTCTGCTCCTCCACTTGGACCGCTAGCGCTGGCCATAACTATCGCTTGACAGACTGACTACGCGCACCATACACATACTATTTTTTCTTCTTTTTCAAATCTTCAGATCACGTGCATGCCGAACCGTGGAGTGGGATTGGTTCTGATTACGGATCAACTGTGATCCGTTGCAATGAAACCCATGACATGAAGCTCCCATGCACAGGTTTTGTGCTGATGTTAATGTCAGAAGCGGTCTGTAACACAGCTTTTACTTTTACTATCATGTAAGCACTCAGTGACTCCGTCTGTAGATTTAGGGTCCCACTTCATGGCTGAGTTGCTGTGGTTCCTACATACATCCAGTCTGCAATTATACCACTTAAAGCATTGATTGTAAAATATGTAGGCAGGAAGGCATTTCACAAACTGACCTGTGGGAACAATAGCATCCTATTACTGCACCACACTCTAATTCAATGAACTCTTTAGAATGACACATTATTTTACAAATGCTTGTAATGACAGACACTGTTGCGAGCAGCTTGATTTTATACCTCAAAAACCTGAATTCAAAGATAAAAAGAGATATTGCCCAATACTTTTGAGCACATAGTGTATTTTCAAATTACTGCAGTTCATTTAAACCTCCAACATTCAATTCACTAAATACATTTCATAAAAAAGATATTCCCAAACTGGGCAAGTATAGAATCTTATGGACTAAACCCACCTTTCCCTCCGATTTAAATTTGGTGTGTGGTGAGAAAATATTTTAAATGATCAGACCATTTGTATCAACATGGACATGTTTTTGTCCTAAATAGACTCTAGTAGGCTACATCCTTCAAACTGTTACTTTTAAATATTTACAAGTGAATACTCTTCAAAAATGTAACCTAGTTCACCTCAACAAACCTCTGAGAAACAATTAAATAAACAATGAAATGAATTGGAATAAAGACATTTTAACAAAGGAACAACATCAGAATTTTAGCATCTGTTTAGATCCTGTTCCTCAGCTGAATTCACAGGACAATGATTGAGAAACTGAAATCTCAAGGCTGGAACTCATTTTCAGACAGTAAATACACATCACAAAAGCATACATAATTTCTCCAAAGTTACAAATATATGGAGACTACAGAAATTGTGTCTCACTGTCACATCTGGCAGTGCCAGATTAAAACATTTTGGTGTTTTGAAATTCTGTTCTGGTGAGGAATGATCAGCTTTATGTTGCTCACCTTGGGGGCCCAGTTCATCTCGTTCTGTTTGTTCGGCCTCTCCTCTTCACCTTCGCTCTTCACTGATGGTTTGCCTGGTATATCAGCCACCCGGCTCTGGCTACTGGCAGCAGCTGTGGTAGAGTTGAAGGGGTCACTGGTTTCTCTCTGACGGATGCGACCCCCCTTTGCTCTGTAGTCCGCCAACATCTTGGCCAAATTCTGGCTATTGCTCAGCTGCTCAACAATGCGGGTGCTGGTCAGACTGTGGCAAGGAAGGAAGTCAATGGGTCTTGGCTGCACAATGCCATTGTTCTGTCCTCCAACCAGGGAGGAGGGGGCTGAGTCTTTAAGGAGCTGCCGTTTTCTGCGCCCGTCTAGTTCTTTCAGGTCCTTATTGAGAAGAGGGGAAAGATAGACCTACAAGGAATGGAAAATCCCAAATTAGTTGTCTGCCAATCAGGGAAAATTTCAGAAACAGTGCCAAAGTGCACGCAGGAAACTAAGTAAACTAAGAGGTACCTGCTCAGGAAAGTAGTCCCTGCTGGGGCAGTGCATGCCAGCTGGTGTGAGAAGGAATGGTTCTTTAAATGTGATGAAGGGAGAAATGCACAGGATGACGTCCTTGAGCTCCTGCTTGAACACTGCAGAGATGGACTTAAGGCGGTCGTCAGATGAAGCCACCTGCTCTGCAACAAACATCCCCGTGTCATCCTGCAGGGGGTCTCTGAACAATTTGGGAGTTGGCGTCTCTGATCCTTCGCCATCCTCTAAACCTAATGACTCTTGCTTCAGCAGTGTTCCCTCTCCCCCCATATCCCCATCAGATGTCGTGATCAGCGTGTCGGAGCCTGTCATCTCTTGGTCTTCCTCCATGAGGAAAGGAGGAGACACAGACAAGGGTGGTGCAGGGGGGTTGGAAAATGGAGAGGAGGTCCTTGTCTCTGCAGGAGCCTCATCCTTTTGGACAGATGGGGATAGTGATTTAGGGTTCAGTTTGTCTTGGAGAGCTTCCACTTCCCCATTTTTAGATGAAGAGTCTAAGGGAAGCCCTTCATCCTCAGTCTGTGCTGCAGATGCAGAATCTTTGCTCCCTGCGGTTTTCCCTGGGCTCTCTTCATTGTTCTCGCTCTCTCTTGGCCTCTCTCCATCTGCCTCTCCCTCTGAAGAAGTAGCAGCGCCTTCCAGCAGACAGGGGAACGAGGTGCTTTGAGCCAAGCTGGGCGGCATAGCGAACTCATCCATGAGGAACGAGATCTCCAGCTGGGAGTGGTAGGCCACGCATACCATCAGCATGATGATCTCCTTCACCCTGGCCAGCTCGTACTCTGAAGCACCACGCAGTTTTATGGAGCATCCAAGATGAGGAGGGCAGCCCTCAAAGAACATCAATGTCTTCACCTCACCTGGAAGGACAAACAGAAAGGATGACAGGGTGCCCTCACATTGCAGCAGGATCCACTGAGAGGAGTGTATGTTCCTTACTGTTTGCCAGTATAAAGGGCTGCATATAGAACTTGTGGCAGGTCCCCAGACGAGGTTTGGTGAGAAGCTGGTCCATAGACATTACCAGGTCACCCTGAGTCATGCGACTCACTCTGTCCAAAACTTGCTGAAAAACAAACAAACAAAAAAAAGAACACTTCACCAAAGGCATCTCCTCAAAGACATTTCTAGCAGGTCTATTAGACGATGCTGATGTTCCAGACCAAGGTTGGTGTCTTTAAAATGTATAAATCAGAGTAAAAGGGCATACACGCAAGAAACGTCGAGAAGCAATGTGGTTACCAAGTACTGGGGCTGCCCCAGCTTGTGATTGACAAGTTAGCAACACTGCTAATGTGTTACATTGTCTACATTTACAGGGTCACAGTCCTGTCAGCCCAATATGTAATTATTGGGGTTTTGTGTTGTCAAAGGGGCTTTACCTTACAATATAAAACAGCTCTAGGGGACTGTTGTTTCGATTTGGTGCTATAAAACTGAATTGAACAAAGTCATCATGGCTACTTCATTTTGAATTTTTTTTTTTTTTTTTACATGCAGACTACATCTCAAAATTGACAAATTTTACTTAAGTGCATCACAGTGGTTTATGTATTTTATTTTAGACCTGCGTGTCCAGCAACCTTCCACAACATTTTTTAGGCAGGATGTCATGCCTCTACCAATCTGCTGTGATTTTGGCTGCACTTAAAACCCAAAACTGTGATAAAAATGTATAAGCAGGTGACAGAAAATTTATAATCTGACCAACTGAAAGAATTTTATTTCTCAATGTATTAAATGTGTTATACAACATGTTATACGAATACCATTTGATCAGTTTACCATTAATGCCACTGTGACACTGCAGCTGAAGAAACAATTACTGAAACTGTTGTAAGTAAAGGAAAAACTGGGGAAATTAAACAATATATTAAAGTGCAACACTGTTGTTAAACTGACTGGTTTGACGTTGATGACCAGTGTGATGCCATGCTCTAACAGCATGTCTTGAGCAATACGAGAGACTGTCTTCTCCACCAACACCAGGTTTGGACGGACGTCCACAATGCGCTGCACATAGTTCTTCAAAAACTCCCGCTCCTGAGGTGGAGACAAAGAAAGCTTCTTTCAGAAAAGCACGGAAAAGGCTCGTTTCCTCTTCTGTTTTACTGCCGAAGTGACTCACTTGTAGGACGATGGGGTCAATTGAGGTAAACTTGGTTTCCTCTCTGTACAGGTACTCTATGGAACACTTAAGCATCAGGATCCGGGGGTTCTTAAGGTAGGGGTTCATCTGGTTGCAGGTTAGATGGATTAGTTAACTTTAAATATTCCCTTATTCAACAACTGGTAAACTCCTTTACTCTATTTCTTGATATAACTGCAGATACAATATGAAAACAATACTTGACCCTACCTTCTTGTGGGCGATGTTTTTCGTGCATACAAATCCATTTACGACCACTGAGTCAAACTTCTTGCCTCCAGGAATCTGAACCACAAATCAAGATTCAGTTATAAGTGAATCTAACTCAGCTGCTCATAGAGCTAACTACAGTTTATGTAGTTAATTAGACTAGATATGAATACAGTGGTTGCAGCTACAGTTTGGCTTCAACCTTCTTGATGTGAACCAGCTGCCGGATGTCCATGTCGTCATCGCAGTTGCGAACGTCAGGCCGCACCGTCTGCACGACCTGCCGGACCACGGGTACGATAATATCCCGCCAGGAAAGAGACAGTGACTCGCTATAGAGCAGCTGTTGCAGCAAGGCCATCATGTGGCTGTGGTTGGCTGATCTAAACAGACAGGCAGGTGGTTAGAAACTTTCTACCATGCAGAAAACTAAGCAGCATATCTCCCAAGTTACCGTCATGCACGCATTTACTTGAGCTTTTTACCGCATTTTTACCAAATTCTTCTCTTACTTTGGTTATATTTAGTATTAAGTTCACAGCTGTGTATACTGTTTTGGCTGCTATAGTAAAATAATGTATCAACTCTGGTGACAAATAAATTATATCCATCCATCCATCTTCTTCTGCTGCTTATCCGGTCGACGGGGCAGCAGCCCAAGCAGAGAAACCCCGACCACCCTCTCCCTGGCCACCTCCTCCAGTTTGTCCAGGGGAACCCCTTAGAGATAGATTCTCTTCAGCGTGTCCTGGGTCTGCCCCGGGGCAGTCCTCCCTGACCTGGAGTGGGCATTCTACTCTTTTGCCAGTTAGTTTTAGAATTAATTTTAAGATTTTATTATTGTTTTTAAGGTGTTGCATGGGTTAGCACCCTCATACCTTTTCGATCTTTTAAATTGGTAAACTCCTGCACGATCACTGAGGTCTGCAGATCAATTGCTCCTGGCTGTCCCAAGGTCCAGATTAAAGCCCAGAGGAGATGAGGCCTTTGCTGTGACTGCTCCTAAACTGTGAAACAAACTGCCCCTTCACATCAGGACCTCCCCAACATTAGACACTTTTAAAACCCATCTGAAAACCCACCTTAAGTCCTTGGCTTTTAAATAAGAATGAGTTTC
This sequence comes from Hemichromis elongatus, assembly GCA_015108515.1. Lineage (NCBI taxonomy): Eukaryota > Metazoa > Chordata > Actinopteri > Cichliformes > Cichlidae > Hemichromis > Hemichromis elongatus. The sequence goes on from VUQR01017188.1 coordinate 14,702, forward strand.
TATTACATTTATTTATCTTATTTTTTTATTATTTATTATTTATTTTTTATTTTTTATTTTTTTAAATCAAATTTTTACATTTTTATGATTTTTTTTCTTAACTCTTATCATGTCTCCCTATGTTTTTATTTCTTTTAATTATCTTAATTGGATGTGCTATATAAATAAATTTGACTTGACTTTTCCGGCTGAGGTGCCATGGTGTCAGATTTGGAGGTGCTCATTCTTATTCCCACTGCTTTAGACTCAGCTGCGAACTGTTCCAAAGTGAGCTGGAGGTCATCACCCGATGAAGCCAAAAGAACTACATCATCTGCGAGAAACAGAGATGAAATCCTAGGACCACCTAAGTGAAAGCCTTCTGCCACTTGGCTACACCTAGAAATTTTGTCCATAAAAGTTACAAACAGAATCGATGACAAAGAGCAGCCCTGGCGGAGCCCATCACCCACCAGAAACATGTCCGACTTATTGCCAGCTATGGGGACCAAGCTCTTGCAACGATCATAAAATTTTAATGGTCCATAACAATGGGCAAGACACTCCATACTCCTGAAGTACCTCCCACAGGACACTTCAAGGGACACGGTCGAATACCTTCTCCAAGTCCACAAAACCCATGCAGACTGGTTGGGCAAACTCCCATGAAAACTCAAGTATTGTCGAGAGGGTAAAGAGCTGGTCCAGTGTTCCACAACCAGGACAAAAACTGCATTGTTCCTCCTGTATCCGAGGTTCGACTAACTAACTAACACTCCTTTTCAGCATCCTGGCATAGACTTTCCCAGTTAGGCTGAGGAGAGTGATCCCCCTATAATTGGAACACGCCTTTCAGTCCCCTTTCTTAAAGATGAAAACCATCACCCCGGTCTACCAATTCAGAGGTACCACCCCTGATTTCCACGCAATACTGAAGAGGTGTGTCAACCAAGACAGGCATACAACATCCAGAGCCTTCAAGAACTCAGTGCAAACCTCATCCACCCCCAAGAGCGCTGCCATAAAGGAGTTATTTATCTTCCTCAGTAACCTCACCCCCGGAGATAGACGAGTTGTCCCTCTTGTCTCCGAACTGCTTCCTCCAGTAAAGACAGTGGACAGTGAGTGGACTCCTCCTTCAGCCAGGTGGCTCCCTTCACCTCTAGTGTGCACCATTTGGTTTGGGGGTTACCGCCATGACAGGCACCAACCACCTTACGGCCGTAGCTCAGTGTAGTGGCCTCGGCAATGGAGGTGCTGAACATGATCCAAACGGACGTAATATCCCTAGTCTCCCTCGGAATGCTGTTGAAGCTCTGCTGAAAGTGCGCATTGAAGATCAGGCATACCCAGCGCATTCTTACTATACGTTTACGTTCGCGCCTGGTGTGTCCAGCATCCTGCACTTGATGCAACTCGGCACCAGATGGTGATCAGTTGCCAGCTCAGCCCCTCTCTTTACCTGGGTGTCCAGTACATATGGTTGCAGGTCTGGTCATCAAGAAAATCAATCATCGACCTGCGGCCTAGGGTGCCCTGGTGCCACATGCACTTTTGGACACTCCTTTCATCCTTATGCTGCGGCTCTGCGTGGCTTGAGAAGAATTATAAATATTTAACAATTTGCGGATTGTCGATCTTCGGATCCACAAATGTATGTGAGCAGCTATCCTCCACCATGTACTATGTTAAAGACAAACACCGCTCACACCTCACAGACGACAGCTTACAGTCCTGCGTAAAGATAAAAGTGACTTTGTACAGCCCGATTTGCAGACGCTGTGCGCAGGGGTTCAGGAGCAACGTCCTATCATAAACCACGGCAGACCTGACGATGTTTGCATGAACATATATTTAGCATCTCTTTAGTGACCACTTTTCATGCATGGTTGCTGTACACACACAGCTTGCTGAAGCTTTCCAGCTCACAGCCCGACACATACCAACAACAACAACACAACGGCAGAGAGAGCACAGACTTTAAGCCAGCGAGGCGTGATTGCGATGCCCTAAAGTGTGTCCGCCTCCCTTGCAGCAGCACCACAGACACGCCCCGCCACACACATTAAATAGGCAAAATAAATATTTATGCAGATATTTTGCAAATATGTATTTTTCATTGTTTAGTAACATAGTGCCTTTTTTTCCAATTAATTTTTTAAATTCAGGACAAGCCTCCTACACGCTCTGAAAGCCTAAAGGCGATATGAGAATCATCGCTCACAACATTTTATGTTTACTACATGGAAACATTTTATGTTTCCATGTAGCTTTTTAATTAATTTTAATTAATTTAAAAGAGATTTTCAACTCTGCATCAGTGGTTGTTGATCAATGGTCATAAGAATTTGCATAATCATGTAGAAACTGACCTCACAGCCCATTGTCCCCTCAGTGGGCTGGTTATCGGTCATTATGCAAATGTCCTGTTTATGAGGTTGGGAAACCTGCAGTCAGCTGAGACTGAAGACGTCACTTGGATGAGTGACAAAACGTTTCTCCCACTGAAAACGCCACGTCCAGATGAACAGAATCAACCTTTAGAGATTCAACTCTGCATGTTTCTTTTTTGTTACAATTTTTTTAAGACTTCAAAATGTGTTCATTACATAAATAGAATGTCATGTTCTCTGTAGCACTTCATAGATTTCATAAGCATCACACTATAGTTGTTTTTACAAAGAATAAAGATAAAAAAAAGTTATATATACAGTGTTATCTTCATTTTAGAAAACGTATTTGCGGCTCCCAGTGGGGGGTTTTTCTCTCGCAACCACGTCCAAATGGCTCTTTGGGTGTTAAAGGTTGCAGCCCCCTGAACTAGAAGAATTGATGCTGTTTTGAAGGCAAAGAGTGGTCACATCAAATATTGATTTAGATTTCTCTTTTGTTCGTTCACTGCATTTTGTTGATTGGTGAAAATAAATGATTAGTCCTTTCATTTTTTAAAGCATTCTTTGTTTACAGCATTTTTTTCTCACCTGTCTAAAACTTTTACACAGTACTGTATATCTATTACATACCAATATCAAAGGACTATTCCATAGCAAGTTAACAGTGAATATAAACTGGCAGTGTGTGGGTTTTTTAGATCATATTTGCAGCCCTACTTTTGACACTACTGCTCTATAATGACAGTGGACACAAACAGCAGTGCCATAGCCACTCACAGCAGCCTCTCCATGGCCTTCTTCTCCCCATTCTCCTCTCTGAGCTGATCCAAAGAGCTGTGGTGCCAACCCAGCGGGGTGAACAGCATCTCTTTAGCCTTTTCCTCCACACGACGGTTAAACAGAGACTCTGTGGGAAGAATAATAAGTTTGCTTAATTAGTCAGATATGTCAGTGGGTTACTAATTAAATCTGTGAGGAGCTGCAGAGTTCGTACCTTTGATAAATGCATCAGTTATGACAATGTTCTGCACTCCATCCTCAGACAAAAGAAATTCTGTTTGAAAAAAGGAAAAGAATTTGGTATTTGTACAATACAGGTTCTTCAAAACACTTCCAAAAAATTATTAATCAACAAAATGACTTTCACTACGGCATTTCCTTATGTTAAAAATTCTAAACAACAGAAAATTAAATCAGTCAGCAAAAAAACTGAAAGCACATGGAAATACCTGCATGTTATCTTCACTTCTGTGGAAGAAAATAGGCCCGGATTCTACCACAAACTGCTTCCCAACATAAATACTTTGCTTCACAAAAACAATTTCATTGCACAGACTGTTGCAGGGCTAACACAGAGACAGACAACCATTCACACCCATATTCACACCTATGGGCAATTTAGAATCACCAATTAACCTAACACAGGTTAATAAAGTTATGAACAAATATATGACGGTCAGCCAGTGTTGGATTCGCGGGAAATGAGAAGTAAGACTGAGGAACAAACTCCTAATGACAGACGATGTCACTGTGGCCAAGCATCCTCATGTTTGGAGAATATCGCAGCAGGGAATATTTACCTTTCTGCTCCGCAGCAGGAGGGACGTGTGGATATTTGGACTGCTTCTTAACATGAAAGTTCACATTGTTTTGCTCCATGTTAAGGTTTATAGAGGCGGCTGAGTCACTATCCACCACAGAATGAGAACTGCTAACTGACGTCCTCTTGCTGGGGCTGGCAGAGTCTAGATGCATGCATACAGACACACACACACACAAATTGGAATGCAGAGAAACAATATGAAGGTAAATATGGTGCAAAATGTGAGAGCTTGCAGATGACGTGTGTGAATTAAAAAATTAAAAGAAAAAAAAAAACTCCCACAGTTTGCAACATATTCACATTCATTAAACCCAAACTCCATGCAAAGAGGCTTCAGTTGCAAAGATAAAACACTAAAGGATAAAACAGGTGTCACACAGATACGTACTGGGCATGTACTCCGTCTCATCTGCAAGCTGCTCCGTGTCGCTGTCATCAAACTTGATGTCTTTGAACCAAGATGGCTCTGAATGTCCCTCCAGGGAGTTGACACTATCGCTGTCTGGAGACGGGGTTTCTGAGAACTCTGTGCTCTAAAGTCCAAACAGTGTGACGTCAAAGTCTGCACATTAATCTTCACTGAAATAATCAGTGGTTGAACCTGCATCTGATACGACCCCCTTGAGCAATCAAGCCTACCCCATTGGATCAATATAACTGCTCCAATGAGTCAATGTGGTTTACAGCAAATGTGAAACAAGACAGTATCCTGAAATATTTCTGTAATTTCGCTTCCTTCACTACCTGCAGGCTTTGCGTATCAGCAGGAAGCAGCTCTTACCTGAAGAGGTCGGTAGAGCGCATACTCATCCCTGAACTGCTGGTCGTGGTGTGTGACACAGTCGAGCCAGCGACCGTCCACTAATGCCTGGCCTATTGCAATAGCCTGCACCCTGCAACATGGAAAAACCAGAGTAAAGCATGAGTGAGAGCAGCTTTTAACATGTTAATACATTTTTATCAAAATGAGCAGGGAAAGTCAGTCAACAGGTCATGCATGAAAAAAGTCCTTTATCAAACTGTTAGAACCTTTTAGAAGAATTTCTGAGATGCAGACGCCAAAGGTATCTGCATCTGTCCAACGATGTATATCAAACACACATTTAATGCACTAGAACAAAAAAGCATTGTTATCTCTGCAGTACAGGGGTAGGGAACTCCGGGCCTCAATGGCCGGTGTCCTGCAGGTTTTAGATGCGTCCTTGATCCGACGCAGTGGATTTAAATGGCCAAATGACCTCCTCAACATGTCTTGAAGTTCTCCAGAGGCCTGATAATGAACTAATCATTTGTTTCAGGTGTGTTGACCCAGAGTGAGATCTAAAACCTGCAGGCCCTCGAGGCCTTGAGTTCCTCACCCCTTCTCCAGTGCAATTGTTACCTGGTGGAGATGGTTCCATTTCTCAGTAGCCAGTTGACAAGTTCCTTTCCCACAATGCAGTTTGGGTAGGTCCTCAGCCAGTATCTGTGGTCCTGAAACTCCATCCCTGTGCTGTTGTGGCAAATTTTCTTCCACAGATCCTTCAGCTGAGAGGAATCCTACAAGATACAGTATGTTGTACTGGTTGCCAACACTCAGATGGTGTTACAACAAAGAGGAACCATGAAATCAGCAGAAAAGAAAGGAGAAGTCAGCTACCAGCAGGATCTTTCGCTCCTCCTCACTGTGGTCCAGCTTGGTGCCGCTTTTGGTCCCTGACATGGATCGACTGGTTGGCGGGCTGACTGAGCTGTCATAGGAAGGCACCATGGAGGATACAGAGCGATCCAGCGTCAGGGTGGTCACACTGGCAGATCTGAGACAAACAGGAACCATTCACATTCATGGCTTCTAGATTTTTGTGTTGTGATGTTTTGTGATGTGTTTACCCCAAGGTTGTTCTGGACTGACACACCAATAAGTTGAAAAGCTGAGCTCAATTCTGCTCAATAATCTTTCTTTATAAACTTTCACTGCTAAGAATAGAAGTTACAATTTTAACTGCGTTACTTGTCTGGCCAAGATCTCAATATTTCATTGGCAAGGAAATTACACGTTACCCACAAATCAATCTGAGTCAGCGGGAGACTCAATTCAACTGCTTGCATTCTAGTAATACTCCCATTTAAAAGGTTGCTGAGCATGTATCATTTTGCAGTTCAGTTGCTGGAAATTTTATTTCAAATCTAATGAGTCAGCTCATGTGCATTTATGTTTAGTGTGAATTTATGTGCATGTATGTGGCAACAGATTTGCAATAGATAAAAATACTACTATGATTTTTGGCAATGTATTGCAATTGTTACCACAAACATGTGGCATGTAATTGCCAAATGAACTCAATTCAATCTCAAACTGACAGCAGCCTGACTCAGACGTACTGACATTTTATCGCCCTCCTGATGCACAAAAATTGCTTTGAAGACAGCAACTGATCCTTGGCGTCAAAGCAACTATTTAAAAAGGCAACAAGCACACAAGCAATTCTGTTTGTGCCACAGTCTACAACCACTGTTTTCCCCAGTGTGACTGTAGCATTAGAAAACTCAATTTCCATTAGATGACCTTACTAAATGAAGACTGAACAATAATAACAAAAATAACAGTAACAAATGGAGACAGAGAAATGTAGGAATTAAGTAGGAAACATTATTTGGAGCAGCAATGATGTGGATAGCTTGTTGTTTTTGGATGAAGATTGAGGTGATCTAAAAGAACTTCAGACACCTGTTGGGGTCAAGAAAACAAAATTCTACTTTACCTGTACTGAAGAGGCTGGAATACACTGTAGATAATGTAATTTGTACAAGCAAATCAAAAGCAGCGACTGACCTCTTCCTCGCAGGTGATTTTCCTACGTCTTCCTGCAGTGTGGTCAGCCTTGAAGAGAGGCCGCTGTTCTGAGGCTCCTGGTGAATCATACTAGAAACAGACAAACTTGGATTTAGACTCTTCCTGCAGTCCTTACACTTCCTTTCTGTTCCCCACCCACATTCATGATCAGTACATTTCAGAATGCGGAAGACTATTTTCTTTACAGAGCTAGAAAGCACCACACTCTGCTAACTGACTGCAAAAGCTGAGACACATGTGAACAAAAAAAAGAAAAAAAAGAAAAAAAAAAGGAATAAAACAAACAGCAAGACTCACGTCTTTCTCATCCCAATAGGAGTTTTTCTATGCCAGAAGAGAGAGAGAGAGAGAGAAGTTGACAGAGAAAAATGCAGGGGAGCACACTGATTTAAAACTGCAACCAAACAAGCACAAGCTGTAAAATGCATATATGCATAGACAAAGTTTTAAACAGATTAATTAAAATTAGTTATGCTAAAGCAGATTAATAAATAATTAGATTCCCACAGCAAGTCAGATCACATGCTGAAAAGTCGCAATTTATACCTGGTCCAGACTCACAGTAAATTTGTCTTTGTTAAAGGCTGGACCAGAAAGATATTATTCAACATGTGCAATATGATTCAGCTTAATGGGGCTTAACACAACCAACCACAAAGTACAGCACATACAAATTCACACTGAAGCAGAAAATACAGCCAGGAAAAGATGAACAGACATCAAACAGCATGATTCCACTAAGAGATGAACCCTCCATGACAAAAGTTAGTGAACAGAAAGAAGTATGATGGCCGGAGGTACAGATGGGGAGGCAGGAAGAACTGGGCTCCAGTCAAACAGTGTCAGACTGCTCAGTTCCATCTCTTATTATTATTGTAAGGTCTTTACCTGACAATATAAAGTGTCTTGAGGTGACTGTTGTTGTGATTTGGTGCTATATAAATAAAACTGAATTGAACTGAATCATCTCCTCTGATAGGGCTTTGTCAGTGAGCTGGGGGTGCCATGCCCCCCAGCCCTGCAGGTGGTTAGGTATCATCTAGGGTTGGGTCGTTATGTCCACACTGACCACTATAATTCAAATTGTACTAAGGCCTCTGTATCTCCAGCTTTGATAACAGGTTCCTTCTACTAAGCTACCAGATACTTTATAGTCATTACTGGCTTTTTCTCATTCATAGCTACTTTATTTGTAGGATATAACCTCTCTCTCTCTCTCTGAATGGCTGGCATAGTAGCATTCCACATTCTCAGTCTTTGTCCATGTAAGCCTTGTTCCAGTAGACCAGCATCAAAGACACCCACTGTCACATGACTGCCCAGTCTGATTCCCTGAGCAGTACGTGTCTCTTCTTTTATGTCTCTGTGAGTACTCAAACTTTACAACATTAAGTATTCAGTACTCAATTCCATCTGGGTATGTAAATTAAAATTTAGTGTGCATTGGTGTCACCTCTGCCAGGTCAGGTCCTCCTCAAGGAAGATGTTCCTGCTGGACTTGCGCCCACCCACTGGCGTCCGTGGTTCACTGGGCTCCAGCACACACACAGAGGAGGGAGAGTCAGACAAGGCGCTTAAATCCTCTCCGATGGAGCCCGAGTCAGCTGAGTGAGTGTAGCTTAATGCTAATTTACGGCAGTATGTACATGCCCGCAGGTCTCCTGGTAACACAGGGAGGGAGCCCGAAACAGGAAGAGGTGTAAAGAAGGGAAGAGTGACAGTTAATAGAAATGAGAGGAATTATTCTCACAAAACTGTTACAAGTGCTTAGATAGAGAAATGTTTCAATCAAGGTTCAATAAAAGAAGGGACAGCAACACTCTGCTGGTATCTTAAACAAACTGGGATGTTTTTTTATTTAGCCAGTTGTCAAAACAATCCTATTTACAGAGAAGCATCACTCAGTGACTAAGGAGCTGTAAAGAAAAAGGCGTCTGGACTAACCCTAACCCTAACCCTCTGGACCTAAAGAAGTCCAGACGCCTTTTTCTTTACAGCTCCTTAGATTACGATGACCTGGATGACTGAGAACCTTCACAGACATCACTCAGTGAAATTATTAAATATAACTTTCGTGATAAAAGTTAAGAAGACAGATATCAGCCAGGATTCAGGTCAAACATCAGTGCGTCCCTTAACAGAAGAGTACTGTGTTACCTACACATGAAGCAAAGTATTGAAAATCCATATAACATTATTCTGACACAATTCAGAAAAAATGACACTGACTAAGTTCTTAGCATTAATGTGGGATGATGTAAAACAACAATGCAAGATTTTCTTTGAAGAATAAGCGAGATGGATTACAAACAGTTCTCTGATACATTAATAACTAAGTCATGTCTGGCCCCTACCTGTGTAGCCCATGAACTTTCCTGGAATTTCCTGGTTGCAGCAGCGGCTGCAGAAGATCTGCCCACACAGCCTGCAGTGATGTCGGCGGCGGAAGGTGGTAAACTTCTCGTTGCAGTCATAGCACTCCTTACACTGGCTATCTGGCATCCAGTACTGCTTCAGATCGCTGTCCTGAAGGGGGAACAACATCACAGCAAGCTGCTTTCATCCACAGAGACATATGGGTGATATGACCTCAAGATAATATCACCATAGTCCAAGAAAATTTTCAAGAAAAACATTTTTGATAACATAAGGGAAAAAACTCAACAAAATTAATGGATTTTCCATCTTACTTTTCTAAGGTGTTCCTAATTCACTTTGTAATTCTCTACTGGAACAACGTCCCAGCTGCCTTCTGATTCAATAAAAGGACTAGATGTTACAATCCCTGATAGTGCATTGCTCCAAATGGAGAAAATCTTGAGGGATGGCTGCTATGAGGAAAGGCAGCCCGGAAGCTTTACCAGCCCTGTAGTAGTGACTCAGCATTATGCAGCATAAGTCAAATGTCAGCACAAAAGTAGCCCAGCCTCTTTTTCCCAAGAAATTTTGAGTAAAAGTAAGAAATAACTACTGAACAATGTAGTTCCATAATACTAAAGTAAGCTAACCTTGTAACTCTTCAGGAGCGGCACAATATTGTGACATAATGTTGTATCTTGGGCCCTGCTTTCCGACCATGTAACTACATGGCTTCCATCCAGCGTTTGGTCTTAAGTCTTCGGTTTAATTTCTTGGTTTTTGGTTATACTACCAAGTGCTTCAGTGATGTCATTTGTAGTACTGTGCTTTGTTGGAAGTACACATCTTGTACAACAACAATTTTGCAATGTGCCATTTTTGCATCAGCTAAAGATTATTTCTGTATTACTAAGGATGACATGTCACAGCCCTACAGAGGTATTGCATGGCTTGGCCCATATTTAGAACATTACTGATTAAAAAAAAAAAGACCATCAAAACCTCAGTTGACTTTTATTGCCTAAAACCTTTGAACAGGACTAGACATTCACACTTTTCCTAGAAAAGGCATATAATTATAATGAAATATTAAAAGGTAAACAAATGTTTCCAAATATAGAGGAGGTTTTAGTTTACCTGGCTCTTTCCCTCCATGATCTCCTTCAGCCTTTTCAGTGCCGTGCGAAGTTGCACAGCGGTACGAGGGTCATGACTACTTAGAGATGCATCAGATTTCCCGCTTCCCTCTAAAAATCATGCATGCAAACAAATGAACAAACAGAACAAGAGAGCATAATAAAAGGTTCACTCTATAAGTCTATAAAAATATGTCCGCCACATTGTCAAATATTTCTCTTTAAAATATAAATTTAATCTGAATAAATGCTACATTAGCTTCTCCTTGGTAATATAATTAAAAAGCTAAATTAGAAACATTTGGCAATGAACAACTACCTTTAAAGTTCAACATGTGACATGACACAATCCAAGTAAAAAAAAAAAAAAAAATTAATTAAATAAATGGGCAAAAAATGCATGACGAATAGAAATGTTAGCTTAAAAATCAATCATAACAAATATCATTCCAATTATTAGTACCTGAGTGGCAAACCAAAAACTAAAAGGAAGCGCTTTGTTGTAAAAGGCAAATCTCACACACACATACACATACGCACACACACACACACACACAGGCTATTTTTTCAGACTGATCAGCTACAGTCCAGCCAAAATAGCTTCAGCAAAACCACACAGTGCAGAAGAGCCCTCACCTGGCCAATCCACTGCAATCAGAAAAGACATGAGAGTGGATGTTACAGCGCTTAGGTGCATCATTTGTTTTTGTCTCCTCTTTCCAACATAACAATGGCTGTGTCCCAAATAATTCACATCCATTAGGCATTCGGTACTGCCGTCTGTTATTACACTAAGTGTTAATATGATGCTCTGAAAGTTCTTCTGAGCAGGATTCGTCACTATCCAGGGACTGAATACCATTGTGAGAAATAAAGAATTGGTTGATGCCGATTTGTCACAATTTCACTGCATGACATCAGCGAAATGATTAAAAATGACTCAATAAGTGTCCAAAAGTGTTTGTGTCATTTTGAGAATGAGTTCATATCTAGTCCGCTACACAGAACCCCTGACACAAGGAGCAGAGAATACGTGAAGGATTTCGAACACAACCAGTTACACAAACCCCAAAAGGTTGATTCTGTTCATCTGAACAAGTGAGTTCTTCAGTCCTTGGATGATGACTTTAGATAAACGCAATCAGCTTTTTGGGATTTAGCTACCTGGATGATTGAGCATGCATCAAGACAGTTACACAAACCCTCACAGAACCTTTTTTTTTTAGCTGATCAACTCACATCATCTGTTAGCACTGATAAACGTTGACACGGAACATTTTCTTTTGGCTCTGAAATTGTAATCAGGGGCGACAGCTATGGTCCTCTCTCCAACCAGGTAGGCAGAAGACATTTTAATTTCCACTTCTATGAATACTTTATGAATTTCCTTTGTTTGAATCAGTGTTTTATTGTCATCTAAGTGTCATTGTTGGCATGTATGAATCTAGTAGTGTTTAACAAGTTTGTAGTGTTTCTTCACAGATGATAGCCAAGCAGTCCGACCAGAACAGACCACAAAATAATATTCATTCAGCATTTTAGCTGAGAAGACAAAAACCTCTTCAGTTGTACTAATCATCATAACCACATCAAGCATAGACACTATAGGCCATGAGAGGCTATCTATCTATCTGTGTATTTTGAACAGAGTGTGGAGCTGAATTTGAAACCTGTCTCATAGTACGGCAATTTTTCCATTTGAAGATCCTGTCTCAAATGTCAGGAAGTGTACAGTGTGCGATTTTTACCCGAGGCCGTCGATGTGCGTCTGTAGTGGTCAGGATGCTGCTTTCGATGCGTCCTCGAGTGGGAGGGACTGGTGGACCAGCTCCTCCTCTCCGATTGAGGAGAAGGGGCTGGAATGTCTGGCTTCTCTGAGACTGTTGAAGGAGGGCGTCCCTCATCTGAACACACAGAGAAAGTGCTGAATAATTGAGTTAAGTGGTTTGTAGTTAAAGCAAAGCCAATGTTAAAAAGTCATCACTTTCAAGATAAGAAATCTGACAGTAAAGGACTGTTGTTCAGTAAGATCAGGATTCCCTAGTGATACAACATTTACAACACCGAAAAGCATTAAATGTTCATACTGCTGCTCAAAAACAACAATTGGACAGTTTATAAAGAAAAAAAAAGAGATTTCAAATTATTTCTGTTTATTAAATTATGAATGATCTGATCATGGGTGGAAACCACCTTATTTCTTTTATTTGAACTTTTATTTATTTTTCAGAAAATTGTATCAGAGAGGTTTACAGGCACTAACAAAACGTAAAATAGTTTGTTTTAAAACTATTCTAGGTTTAATTTTTCTATTCATTTTTTTAATCTATACTTTTTGTTCCAGTTCCTGAATATTAAACAATTAAATGTAATCACTGAGCGACCGCAAAAAGGTTAGCATCTTATTTCTCTTTAACATGAGCCAATCCCACCTCTTTTACTACAGACTCCTAACCCCTGAGACGTGCTGTGATTTCTACAAATGAATCGTGTCTGTTTGTCACACACATCACAACCATCACACAGCTTTCACTGTCCCTTATGCACAAAACCTTTGTGTGGAAATTTCTGAATCTTGATCAAATTATTTACCAGTAAAAGAAACCCCCTCCAAATTCTTATATAGTTTATGCTACACAATGTTAATCTTAACTTGCTAAACTATTTGCTGACACAGTCTTTAACAGAGTAGTGAACCCATCAGCTTTTCTGAAATGCGATGTTACCGATGTGTTGCTAGTTTAAGCTAACTAGCTGTGAGATGTTCCACCAGCTTTTCTTTTCAGCATTATATAACTTCTTTAGTTTGTTGCACCTTGTTTTTTTGTTTTTAATATGTTGCTGGAAGCCAATTCAAAATGAGCAAATATTTTATTATAGAAATTACTCAGGTACATTAGATATCTTGGAGATTATTAATTATAGGTTTCAGAAGATACAAACATCATTGGATTTGGTTTTCATTTACATTTCATACAGGAAAAAGGGATCTAATTAAAATAAACCACATCACTACCTTAGACATAAATACCATTGTGAGGTGTGAGAATTAGGAGACCAGACTTATTGGAGAATTTTAATTCATGACTTGTGCAGCTCACTGGGTCCTGGCGCCAGTTCAGATAAACATCTTCTATAAAATATTGGGCAGATTTAAAAATAATGTAAGGTGTAATTTCCATTATGGATTTATCACACCGTGTTTACAATGGCAGGTAAAATATCTATATGTAATCTCTGTTAATCGGTAAGCGGTCATATAACAAGACAACAAAACAAATACAGCTCTGCCCTCTAATGAAGCTTCATTCAGTTTTATAGGACAATATCCGCTGTCACTTTTCTCTAACTTTCAAACATTAAACAAATAAAACATCAATACAGAGTAGAGCTTTGGGACTAATGCATTTGGGCTTTTAGTTGATTATACTGTGCATTTCCTCACCTTTGTTGTTAAACCGAAACAGGTTGACAAAGGAGCTGTATGCAGAGCGGAGGGGAGGTTCATCCTGCTCTGGAGTCAGTGGCTTAAAGTGAGTCAGGTGGGAGGGGCTGGTGGGTGAGATGCCAGCAGGCTCCACGCTCCAGTCCGTTGAGGATGAAGACGGGGACTTGTCATCTGTAGCCATGTTACTGCTCCTCCTGCTATAGAGGGAAAAAACATATGCACTGAAAAATGTACATGTAAACAAGGACATGCTATCATACGCCCTGGCTTATCGAAGATTAAAGAAAACGGAAACTGCTGTTCAAATGCCCACAAGGCTGCCAGGTGTGATGATTGGAACGATAGAGCGAGCCGTGGCTTCTCAAAATGGGTTCATTGAATGCAGCATGGATAAGATCTTGGAGAAGCTTGTGGCTGTTGTGAGTACTGAGACTCTGCTCTTTGAGCGCAAATTTGACAACATCTTGGAGAGGCTCACGGCTCTCCAACAGCAGATTGAGAGACCAGTGACGGACATTTACACTAACTGTAAAAATTGACATGCAGTTGTTTGCACTAAAGGAAAGAACACCACCATCATTTCATGCGGCTACCATATTAGCATCAGCTGTGGTCTCAAGGCTGGAGCTGAACAAAAACAAACTCTCTCCATGATAACATACTGTGTTTAGACTCTTTGTTCCCATTTCACGCCCTCCTCCAAAGCCACCTAGGTCGGCTGGATGACTGTTTACTTATCCTGACTGGGCAAAGGACACTCTCTCAGCTACACTCAGGATACAACTGGACCAGCGCAGATATGCTGCAGGACCGGATGTGCTGTCTACATAGGCTGTCTCTCATCCTTTACCCATCCAAGTTGCTTGTCATGTGTTTCTATGGTGTATTCAGTCATGAGCTTTTTGTGCTGAGGTGCTATTTTCTGTTGTCAAATTGTTCTCCCATTAGGAGCTCAGTCTGAAAGAATTATTTCTGATTCTGATTCCGATTTAAGCTCCTCACTGCTTACAATAATATCTTCAGGACTAGTTGAAAGAGTCTGACTGTCCGAGGGCTTCTGACGGTTTAAACTTAGACACAACTGGACGTTCCAATGGCACAATGATCCAAAACATCCATTAAAAGTGATTTTACCATGGAGAAAGGAGGTTAATACTGAGATGCTGGAATTGCCTTCTCAAAGTCCTTACCTCAAACCTATTGATGTTTTGTAGACTATGCTTAAAAATCCAGTTCTGTGCCAGGAAATTCAAAAAATTTAAATGAACTCTGTTAACTCTGTTCTGTTAAGAAGAGTGGTTAAATATTCATCCAGAATTATGCCAGAAGCTTGTTTATAGCTTTCAAAAGTATCTGGTCAAGATAAAACTTGAAATATTTAACCACATATTAGTGTATGCTAACAGGTTTAAGCTACCCAGAAAGGGACACAAACACGTTTGTCTATTTGTGGCTGTTGTGTGCCTTTTTGCGGTTGCTTTGTGTCTCATACTAGTGATTTTCTAGTTTTACCTAGATATAAAAAATGAGGCACACCCCAAAAAGGTTTTGGCCTTACCCTACAGGAAAAATTATCACCATGGTAATTAAAGTATTTTAGCCATTTGCAAATGCCTTTTCATTTCCTCAAGCATAATGTATACTTTTTATTTACTGAATGACCAGAAATAACAGGAATATGCCAAGTAGCAAACTCCAGGCTGTAAACAAAGTCAACACAGACCTGCCAGAAATGGTAGTTCCTTACGTAGCCACTCACAATAAGCAAGTCAGTCTCCATAGACTCCAACGTCAAAATGCCCAGCTTTAGGGCATTAAACACTACAATTACAGCATGACTACAAAAATTATTAAAGCTGTTGAGCTTTATGCTTTTTGTGTCTCCTTCCATTCATTCATCGCCTGAGTTTTTCCATCTTTAGTGGTGAATTTAAATCTCTGTGTTTTTGTTCAACCAAGGTCTGTGCTTAGAGAGGGTACGTGTAGTGTATGCAATTTGCATGACCTGGTAGATGTGTCTGTGTTATAGGACAATGTATCCATGGTGGGGCCCCTCAGATTGTACCGAGTAGAGAAGCCTCACCGTTACCATGCTATAAACAATTGTAATAGTGCTGACAGGAAGCCCTTATGACCAACACCATAACCACCAGCGTTAAAACTGATGACACACAACCTTGTGATTGCAAACTTTAAAAAAAAGAGCTCAGATTCTCACTCTGAGGTGTAACCAGTCAACTCCAGCAACCATTTCAATATATACCACAGCAAACAAGGAAATCCGCATTTTACGGCAACCTGTTTAATTTCTTTTAAATAGTATATTTGCAAGAGTCCGCTAATAAAGAAGAAATAATCGGGTTTCAACGGGACCAATATTTTGGAGCTCTTTTAAAATCACACACTGCTGCTGCAACCTAAAGCTGACATATCTAACAGTTGATCGCTGACTGACCATCCCACACATGAACTCGAACTCGTGACAAGACGACTCTCTGCTGAATTAGGAGTCGGCTGATCCACATCCGCATCTTAGAATTGTCTGTGATCAAAGCTTAAAAGCTGCTACCAATCTCTTTTTTACTTACCTACTGAAGAAAGCCACCGACTTTGAGTTTGCAATACAAGCCATTTTAGATACTAGTAGTGAAAGCAGAAGTAGCGGAGGCATTATATCCACCACCTTATCATGTGATCAAAACAGGCCAAAGCGTCATTACAGTATCCAGATACCACCAAGCCCTAAGCCCCATCAAAGAGCTAAAGATCGCTGTCGTTTGGACACACTCATAGACTGCACAGATAGCCACTAAAAATGTGGAAAATGGTGATGGGTAACTTTGACTACGCGTCAAAGTTAGCCACTAGCTCGTTATTAACTACCTCAACTAATACCTTTTGCGTATCTTATATCATCGGATTTTAATTGTAGTATATTGACTTTATAATTACAAGTATCTTGATATGTCTTTTAACGAATTTGTTGTTTTTTGTAGGCGGAAACTGTGACTCAACTCAAGCTGTGCTAACCATCTAGCTTGATGAGCAGTACAGTAGCAGCAGCTACAACTGTTTTTCGCCAAGCTAGTTAGTATTAGCTTCGTATGCTAACTAGCCGGTAGGCTC
Organism: Hemichromis elongatus; assembly: GCA_015108515.1. Lineage (NCBI taxonomy): Eukaryota > Metazoa > Chordata > Actinopteri > Cichliformes > Cichlidae > Hemichromis > Hemichromis elongatus. The sequence continues at coordinate 31,578 of VUQR01017188.1, forward strand.
TATCGGTCGTAAAATCTGGGTAACTGCCGTGACAACAAAAAATACTAATTACCCGTTCAAGATATGAGACTGACATCACTGTACGGAGCACCCCAGCTTTCAAGGCAGCTGTAAAACACCTGGAGGAAATGCCGAATCCTTTGAAACATCAGACAGACTTATCCAATCGACACTCACCAACCAATGACTATAGAAAACAGTCATTAGTTGTAACCAGCCAGGCACAAAAGCCGAACACAGAGACAGGAACGGAGGCGCTCATTACAGGATGGCAGCTAGGCGGCTGTCTCCTACTTTAGCGGTGGCTAAAGGGATATTGTTTAAACAGGGACGAGGAAGTGCAGCACAGTCAGCCGTTACTTCAATTACATTTTTACGCCTCTTTGATTCTCCATACAAATAAACATTAACAGATACATAGAATAGCAGATTTATGACAGTTATGACAGTGAGCAAAATAAGCAAATTGCAAAATAATTACAATTAAGAGATGTTTCTAAACACACATACATATAGGGAAAAGAAAAGAAAGCAGGGATCTAATTAAAATAAACCACATCACTACAACATCAACAAACAATGTGAGAGCGACGGAAGCATTAAATATTAAAACATTAAAAATTAGATTAGATTAGATTAGATTAGATTCAACTTTATTGTCATTACACAAGTACAAGTACAGGGCAACGAAAAATATTACAAATTGTAATGTTTTCATAACTTTCCTGTTATGAGAAGAGTAGATTGTGGCCACATAGAGTTCCATTTCCTTCATAAAATCAGAGTGTGCGGCTTCTTTGAAAACCTGTATTTATGAATCTGGTATTTGGCAAGGAGTAGCATCAAGGTGATAAAGTAAAACGCTTTAGAGTCCCTCTCGCTAAAGTCAGTAAAACCAAATAAGAGGTTTTTGTAGAAAACTACAGTCAGACTAACTTTTATTAAAAAATGTTGTGGTATTTAAGTATTTAAATGATGCCGCTTACTCATTCTTATTATTCTTCATGTTATTTCTTCTTTTGTTTTTCCTGTTCTAAATCGATAATTCATACAATGTAAAATTGCAGTTTTTAAGTGAAAATGGAAACTTTTTGTATTTTATTTCTATTTTTATTTATTTAATTTGAAAAAACTGTTTCTTCTGTGATTCAAAACTTTCAATTTTATAATTTTTGTCTTTTTTATACATTCCGCCTTTTCAGACAAACTTTGTGTAGCCAAACTCTGGTTGAAGACAAAATCTCTGAATTTGGTCTTTTATATGAAATAAGTCATTGTTCATTTATTTATTTTAATATTATTTCCCTCTTAAGTAAGGTTCGTCAGTAAGGTCAAATATGTGCTCTAAAACCTTGGCTTCTAGCTTTGAGCTGCCTGAGAAACCAAGTTCGGGGAACAAATGCCCCCCGACATCGTTTGTGATTGGTTTTCAGATTGTTGGACATGCCCTGTAACGCTTGCGCGGATGCCCGGCGGTCTTTTTGTTTATGTTTTAAAAACAAATCAGCGGTTTTATCCGGTAAAGTCACGATTAGCCCTTTTTGAATCCATTTGAACATCGGTTTACGTGGTTATGAAGGGTGGTTACCCATGTTTTCCAGAGGCAAGTCTTACTAGTGGCTGAAGAAACCGTAAGTTTTGACCAAATTGCGAGAATACGCCAGTTACACGAACGAGCTAGCACATTTACCCTAAGTACGCTAAGCTAATGTTAACAGAGGCACAGTGCAGAAGATTATAAAAGATTTCCGGATTGTGAGCCGAGATAATCACATATATTATGACTGCTTAATTTAAAAACTATCACTTAATCACAGTGGGTTTGTTGGGTATTTTTTATTGTTGAAAGCAGGTACAAGACGAGTTATGTAAGAAATATCCAGATCCAAATATCCAGACAGTCTAAAGGAAAAAGACGAATCCTTGACAACGAACGTGCAATGACAGACTGTGGTTGTTTAGTTATGCTACTGCATTGTTTAGGTGGACGAGTCCTGTAATAGAGAAAAGTCACTGCAAATATCCACCTATTGAGAGGTAAATATTGAATGCGTTATAAACCAAAAATTATAAGATCACTTCGCTTATGTGAAGTTTTACAATGATAGGATGAAAGACCCAATGAGAGAATACATTTTGGAAAAAGTGTTTAATCCTTCAAGCAGAGGGAGGCAACACTACAAAACTGAAGCTCAAATTGCTGTGGTGGCATGTGGTAGGTTACACCTTTAAGATAAGATAATCCTTTATTAGTCCCACATGTGGAAAGATTTTGGTCACGACAGAAAATACAAGAGCAATAAGAAATTGAGAGAAAAACAATAGATTAGAATAAGTTAAACAGAAAAACATACTGTACAAAATAAAAAGAATACTATATACAATACAATAAGGACTATACAAATAGAATAAAATACTTTGTTACATGGGGAAAATTGTACTTGGTGCCATTGCACATCAAGGTGACAGGGCGAGAGTTACAACTGTGTGTGTCTGTCTGCATGTGTGTGGTCGTCTGCAGAGACCATGTTGTAGAGTCTGATAGCAGCTGGAAAGAAAGACCTGTGAAATCTCTCCGTCCCACATCGTGAGTGCTGCAGCCTGCCACTGTGGGAGCTGCTCAGTGCTGTCAGAATCTCCTGCATGGGGTGGGAGATGTTGTCCTACAGGGTTGACAGTGTAGCCATCATTCTGCTGTCACTCACCACCTCCACTGGGTCCAGCGGGCATCCTAGAACAGAGCTGGCCCTCCAGATCAGCCTGTTCAGTCTCTTCCTGTCCCCAGCAGAGATGCTGCCGCCCCAGCAGATCGCACCATAAAAGATGACTGAGGCCACCACAGAATCATAGAAGGTCTTTAGGCGTTGGCCCCTTCACTCCAAAAGAGCTGAGCCTCCATAGCAGGTACAGCCTGCTCCCCCCTTTCCTGTAGAGGGCATATGAATTGTGAGTCCAGTCCAGTTTATTGTGCAGATGAACACTAAGGTGCTTGTAGCTGTCCACAGCCTCAATGTCCATACCTGGGATGTTTAGTGGTTGCAGTGGAGGATGTTTGTGTCTGCGGAAGTCTACCACTAGCTCCTCGGTTTTACTAGTATTGATATGGAGGTAGTTCTGTTGGCACCAGCCAACAAAATCTTAGGTCAGTTCTCGTCCCCATCAATGATGAGGCTGACTATTGCAGAGTCATCAGAGAACTTCTGCAGGAAGCACTGGGTGGAGTTGTTGAAGAAGTCTGCAGTGTAGATGGTGAAGAGGAATGGAGCCAGAACCGTTCCCTGTGGGGCCCCCGTACTGCAGATGACCCTGTCCCACACAGCCCTGAGTTCTCACATGCTGTGGTCGGTCAGTGAGGTAGTCCATTATCCATGTAGTGAGGTGATGTCTACTCCTGTGTTCTCTAGCTTGTCCTTCAGAATGGTGTTAAAGGCACTGGAGAAATCAAAGAACATGGTTCTGACAGTGCACCTACTGCTCCCCAGTTGAGAGAGGGAACGATGTAGGAGTTAAATGACAGCATCATCCACCAGGTCGGTAGGTAGTCTTTGGCACTGGTACAACCCAAGAGGTTTTCCAGAGCTGTGGAACTCTCTCCAGCCTCAGGCTCAGGTTGAACATTATAAGATGCTCCTTGGTTTTCCTTTAAATTGTTACCTGCTTGTATGTCATGGTTAATGTA
>VUQR01017188.1:35276-45826 GCA_015108515.1 Hemichromis elongatus
ATAACAAGCACTTTTCAAATTTTACAGACATTGTGGCACTAAACCTCGCCCACATTGTCCTGCATGGCTTTTAAACTGACCTTTGGTTGGTAGTGGCTATGCCATCCTCTGGTTGCCCAGGTAACCCTCTGACATATATACTCCCTCATATACCAGTCAACAGTACCTTTTACCCTCATTGCTGCTTGCCTCAGTGGCTTGTTTTAAAGCGGAGAAAAGTTTAACTTGGGATTGGCCCCCTTTATTAAGTCACCATCAATTCTATGTACTTTATACAGCAGGGTGGGTCATTAATTTTCCCAAAGGACAACATAAAAACTTGGGACTGTTGTACTAGACTGCAATAATAAGCTTATAAACAGATAAATTCAATATTGAGAAGAATGGAGTTAATCTTATTGGTGTGGACCTCCAAAACAGTCCCAGTCTGTCATGTGTCCCCTTTGGATAATTAATTGCCCACGCCTGTTTAGATGGTCACAAATAAAATTGGAATCACCTTTTCCTGTGTGGGTGGCCCTTATGATATGATTTAACTGGTGATATCCAGTTAGCAAGTAAAAAACCTGCATTTTTTTTTCTATTAGCCATCAGGGGGTGACCACTGTGTTTGTACAAAGAAGTCTGGTTTCAAAGAAATTGACTTGAATACAGCAGAGCTTGACTGCTAAAGAACTGCTAAAGATTAAAGATTAACACTGATATTAATATTTGATGGTTTAAAAATCTAATATATTGGCCAATGTCCGACTCTGCTTGGATCAGCTGGTTGTAGACTTTGTGGTGTTCTACACAGTGTGCAACGTCAACACTCCTAACATTTTAATTTCATAGTTGTTATAAATGCTTATACTGATATATTGGGGTGACTGTAGCTCAGGAGCTAGAGCAGGTCAGCTGCTGATTGGAAGGTTGGTGGTTCGATCCCTGGCTCCCCCAGTTTGCATACCAAATATCCTTGGGCAAGATGCTAACCCCAACTTGCTCTTTGATGCATCCATCGGATTATGAATGTGTATGAATGACAGTTAGAAAGCACTAAACGTATAGATAACAGTGCTTGTGTGAAGGGGTGTGTATGGGTGAATGCAACGTGGTGTATAGAGCACTTTGAGTGCTCCAGGAGAGTAGAAATGGGCTATATAAGTATCAGTCCATTTACCATTTCAGTATTGGCAAAGAGCTAATATAGACTATATATTAGTCCCATCAGTATATTGGTCAGATTCTAGAATTTAACCCACTGTTTTACTGATTTATGACATCTATAAACATTTTTGGTTAAGTTTATGGTCTTAGTCACTAGTTTTAAGTCATTAAATACAGTATGTTGTTCATTTCTACCATTTTTGTCCCATTTGAGTCACAAAAGAAAATAAAGCAGAGTGAAACAACTTTTAGTCGATAACCTATCAAAACCAACGTTAGTTTCTCAGAGCAATATTGATATAGGTTGACAAATGTATGTGATATGATTGACAAGCATGCATTAAGATTCACAAATGTCTTAAAAGATTTGGTTGTAAATTCTGAATATTCACAAAAATAGTCCAATCCACAAACAAATGCAGGGCAGTGTGAACACACAGAAGGCTATTTTACAAATCCATGTATCAAAACCTGATATTTGTGCACACATATTTAAGTTCAGCTCTACACATCCAATCAATGTGTACAAATGGCTTAGGTTATTTGCTTTGATGTTATTTTTGCTCACAGATCACTAAATATGAATGCACATATTGCATGATACACATAGCACATCACTTGGCACGTGCATGTAGAATCCTGTGACTCTATATTCCCACAGATCCTACAAATGTCAACCACGTTCAAGTGCTACTGGAAAACTGGGACCTGTGGGTTTCTGTGTTTTAAAATTAAAACAATAAAAAAGATGTTTTGTTTTTTTTCTAAACAAACAGAACAACGACCGACTGTTTATTACGCATTCATGTAACGTTAATATTCATCTGCTGTTATCAAAGAATGGTTGGATCAATATTAAAGTGTTATTTCACATCACCAGGATCATTTCTATATTCAAAATATACACCAGCTTAGTAAGCACATATTCACTTCAGAGGATGAGCCACAGAAATGTTCAACCAGGGTGCTTGCCCATCTTAGGCTGACCCTTTTCTCAGCAGAAGTCCACTAAGTGGTGATAGGATAGTTAAGACATATGTCATACCTGGCACATTTATTGGTAAATTGGTAAAGTAGTTAAGGGGTAATGAACTGATTTGCTTATTTAGAGACAAATATGTGTTTTATTTGAAAAAACAGGAATCTGCTGGAAGCCCAGATGTCCCAGTTTTCCTTTAGCACTTGAATCCAGCTTTCATTTTTGGATATGCAAGCTGGCAGTGTGAAATGTGTCTCGAAACTCCATATGCATATGCAACGTGACCTATCAGGTGTTTCTTGCATGTGTATTTAGCGATCCGTAAGCAAAGGAAATGACATCGCAAATATTTTCAGTAAACAAAGACGATCAGATTTGTTAAGTTGAACTTAAAAGTGCGTGCTGTTTATTCAGGGTTTGATAAATGTGTTTGTACAATAGTTTTGTGTGTTCAAATTTGTGAGTACTCAAACTTACACACGAATCTGCATTTATGTTTGTGGATCATATCTTACATGGTTGTAACACTTTTGAGACTAATTTCCCTCCATAGAGCCGCTGTCATGTCCAATTTCAAAATACCAACATGCTGATGGTCAAGATGATCAGGCTGATGCTTCAAAGCAGGACTTGACTAAGCAGTGGATGATGTCAAAATGCCCATGTCCATCTTTTAAATAGTTTCTGGTGACTTGACAGCAACACAAGTAACACGTGCGTGCTGCTGGGTGCTCTTGATTACTGTGTAAAATGGCTAACATGTTTACCTTTTTTCAGGTTTTTGATCGAGTCTTCCTGTTCATCTGATAATGTTTTCTTTGAAGACTATGATGGCCTCGAAGGCTACCAAACAGACTTCAACTGCAGCATCCAAGATAAAAAATAAGCTTCTCAGTGAGTCTGTTTGCTTTTTTGGATCTCATAAATTTGCTGAAGGAAGAGTTCATGTAAATGTCAAACATAAATATTGTCATGTTTCCACTCCAGATACCTCATCTTTCTTCAAGGTCTCTTTGAAGACCAACAACAAAGCCTTAGCTCTGGCCTTGCAAGCTCAGAGGAGGAGAAGCAGCCAGCTGGAGTTGGAGGTCATGCACCTGCAGAAACAAGTGGACGCTCTCTGCTTTGAACTAGCCACCAAGAAATACAAGCACAGAAAACTGGTGCGTTTGTCGTTTGCTTGTGTTCTTCTACAGCAGTAGGCAGAAAATTCTGCATAGACAGTTATTGGTCATGATGCAAAGAGTAGTGCCGAGATGTTCCTCTGGATTTATTGCATTGACTAAAGAGCATCTTGTTTTCCTCTTGCAGCTCCTTATCTTGAACAACCTCCGTAGTAATGCTTTGCAGCACCTGGACATGGTGGCAGATCTGTTCTCTGATAGCGTAAGGATTCCATTCAATACATATTTACGCCTTCTGTGGCATATTGGCATATTTGTGACATTTTGGTGAGTGCTGCTGAAAAATTTACTTAAAACTGGCATGAGAAATCTTAATGTTTGGCACAGTGCAGTGTTTGGAAAAAAAGGCTGGAAAACGTATTTGTCTTTAAACTTTGCAACTTGTCAGCTGTCAGATTAATTTTCTAGAGCCTGACCAATCAGGATTTGAAAGACTTGCAATGATACTGATATTTGAAAATCCATATTTTTTATTTTAGCCAAAGAAAACAGATTTCCCAAAACTTGATGCTTTGTAGCTATTTATGAGCCCTTGTGATGATAGTATGCCTCACTAATAAACTTGTTTTAGTGTCACAACAAGTCGTGGATAACTTTAAGTTCTGCCTCACCTCCGACGGACAAACTATGCAATGTCATTACTGATAACTGGTTGAAGGGTGTTTCTAAATTTTAATTTATTAGCAGATAAATGAAAATCATTTTTAGATGAGGATGTATCAACAAATTGCTAATATTGGCTGATATATCAGTCGGGCTCCAAAAGTTTCCCATAGTCACTTCAGATGTGTTGGAAGCAGCACATGATGTGTGTTGGTTTGCAGTGATTGTAATGGAATGTTGGCTGCACACCTGCAAAGTGGCATCACATACACTCTACTGTAGAGCTGGCAGTCAAACATTCGTCCTCTGAGGGGTTAAGAATGCACCAAGGAAAAGATTAGCAGTGACATGACAACCAGAGACCATAGAAAGTCGGTGACATTCAGAAACAGGATGAATTAACCCCTGCTGGCATGCAGTGTTTGGGTCCCAAGTTGAACAGTGAGATTGTGAGATTGGTAATTGCATTGGAGGATTATCTAGACAACCAAGCCTGGAATGTCAACTAGTGACAAACTGTCAGATATGAAATGATGCGGTTCAAAGTTTAGACTGAAAGCCACTTAAGACTGAACAAAAGTAGAAGAAAATGCATTGCATTATCAAACCATACTAACATTTACTTCCCACAGGATTGTCAGAGCCTTTCAGGAGATTGCCGGATCTCGTCTGGTGACATCCAAAAGGAAAATCTTGCAGCTGGAAGGTCAGAAATGAACTGAGTTCACAGTGTTCAGCTCTTTAAAATGAGAACCACTGATTTAGCTTATGCATCTCTGAATGGCATTCAGATTTCTTACTTAGGTGACCCTGCCTAAATTTCAGAATGTGTAACCTGGTCATGTTTCCATAAAAGACAATGACAGACCTAGTAACATTTATCACGTTTAAAAACAGGAATCTGTTTAAAAACAGCTTCAGTTGCTTTTCTTATTAAAACAAGCACAGTGCTGTGAGTAGTTTTTGCCCCTTGCTGATTTGTTAGTTTTTTGCACATTAGCAAAACATACATTTTTCAGGGCATCAAACAAATTTTAATGTTGGGCAAAGTAAATAAAAAAATGCAGTTTCTAAATGTTGATTTATTAAGGTAAACTTTTCAAACCTACCCAGATTTATATGAAAAAGTATCAGCCCCAACCCACCCGTTAAATCAAGACAAACTGTTAAGAGTTGGCCTTCATGGCACAAGGTAAAAAAAAGCAGGGTTTTAATTTTCACACTTTAAACCCCATTTTAGTCATATACACTACCAGTCGACGGCTTCGACAAACCTTCTCATTTAATGGTTTGTCTTTATTTTTACTACTTTTTGTTGAAAAAATATCATTATAGATACAAACTGAAGGCATCAAATATATGAAGCAAGATATATGGAAAAAAAAGCAAAAAGTTTAAAAAAAAATCTGAATATGTTTTATTTTATAGATTGATAGTCACCCTTTGCTCGACATAGAGCAAGATCTTGGTGTATAACAGCAAGTGACAAATGGTTTGTCACACGTTCTGTTTATAGACTATAGGTTAATATTGTGGGAGAAATTCTTATAACTACATATAGGGTCTCCAAACCCCTAACATATAGCTGCAAGACATATCAGTATATGTTACCGGATGCATTGTGAAAAGTTGCGCTAGTACTTCCAGTGTGGAGTGAAGCTATGAGCAACTATAATAATAATACTAATAATAGTGTCAGACTGCTGTGACTAAACCAGACTTATGAAAGCTATATCTGCAAAAACCTGATGGAGTACTGTCATCACCCTGTCAGGTGGATGACGTGGATTACCCAAGCTTGTGAATGCAATGTAGGAATTCACAGTTGATACCATAGATGCATCTCCTAAAAATCTCAGACAAGTTTCAATCTACTAGGAGGCTGAGGTGTAGCACCTGCTTTCACTATTTAGTGTTTTTTTTTTTTAAATATAATTTTTTTAAATATCTTGCCTTTTCACCCCATTGTAGTCAGTTACTGCTGCAGACAGATGTTTCAAGGAATGTGTGGCGTACTAGTAAAAATACAACAACTGCCCTGCTTGAAAAAAACATCAACGAGGATGTCTCCACCCTCCTGAATAGATGTGAAAGGTCGACTGATGTTTGCAACGGTAGGCGTGATTTAAGCATTGAAGGTTTTAGTGTTAACTTCTAAATGTTGATGATGTGATATGTTGATATAGTCTGCTTTTTATACAGATAACACAGAAGCTGAAAAAATGCTTTCCACCCAGTGTGCACAGACTGCCCAGATAGAAGCGTCTGGGCTGGCCAGTACTCTGAGCGAAGATGTGGAGAAGTCCTCTCAGTCCCAGTTTGATATTCATTCCGTCTTCTCTGTTCAGAAAAGTCAGACTTGTGAAAAATCCACACCATCCCTTCCACGTGTCTCCCCCGTGGAAAGTGAGACAGACCTTGGCAACAAACAAGAGAAAACTGTTTTGCTAAATGCAACCATGGAGATGACCTTAAGTGAAGCTACTGATATAGTCACTGTGGAAACCAAAGCGAAAAGAAAAGTCAGCTCTGGCAGAAAGGACAAGGAACAAAGCTCTGGCTCAAGTACAGAAGTGCAGACGTCTGCATCAGGCTCTTTGTTACACGCACATAAAACTCTGAAGGGTCAAGATACTGCCACTGTCAGTCGCATTCCCAAACTGGGCAAGCATCAGAAAGTGTCAAAGGATAAAGTCAAATCTTCTGACCGCACTGATATCACAAATGTAGACCTAATGGATGTGGAAGATTACTTCTCTGATCCTAAAATTAGGGTTTCGAGCACCAGTAGAAGTGTGGCTGAAGAAGCAAGTTCCAAAATAACATGCAGGAAGTCCAGAGCTAAAGGCAAGAGGGTCTCCTCGGTAACCAGGAAAAGTTTATTCACTGTGCCGTCTGATGAAAGTGAGGGCAGCCAATCCCACCAGGAGAAGCTCCAAAAACCTAAAGCAGGAGACGAAAGCTTACAGTCTCAAGTCTCTGAGGACGTTCTGCTTTGTGCAAGAGAAATGTCACAACCAGAGTCCGAGCATGTGGAGCGTCTGTCCTTGAGCAAAACAAATGCTGTGACTAATTCTATGGTAGGTCACAGATCAAGACACAGGGAGACATTTGTTATATCAATAACCAGTGATAGTGACTTACCAGTGCATGATATGGCGCCTCTTACAGGATCCAGCTTTCAGGGAGAAGAAGCAGTCATGAATAAAAGTGTTGTTGGACATTTAGAATCGAGCAGTCGTTCAAAGACTCGGCGCTCTGGGAAGCGATCTTGGGTGGCCACTCAGGACTCTGAGAACTGTCGAGAAAACTCAAGTAGCGGTGACAGTGGTGAAGCACTGCCGCTGGACTGGCAGGCGGCTTTAGGATCACAGTTTCAGAAATGTAAAAAATCCAGGAGAAACAAAACAGGGCAGCCCTGCAACAATAAAGTAGTTCAGCGAGAAGAAGGTCATGACTTGTTAGATGACAAGACGAAGAAAAAAGACAGCAAAGACTCAAGATCTGAGAGTGAAACATGTTATCTTCCTGACCCTAGAGACGCCTCCGCTCTCTGCCCTGATTCTGAAATCCCTCAAGGTCAATTACATGATTTACAAATGTTGGACTCATGTTCTGCCATTAGCGAAAAGCATGAAATCTTTGAACATCTGTATGATTCACAGTCCAGGAGGGATTCGAGTCCCACATCATCTAGAAATGTATTCATGCTCAACACAGGCGGCGAAACCAGATGTCCCAGGGAGACTTTTGTTGTCTACAGACGAAAAACTCAGGACAGAAGTGGATGTAGTTCTGAAAACACCACTAGGATGTCGAATGTACCAGACACCTGCAGTCACACCAGCAATCAGCCGGTTCATCAGAATGTGGGTGACCTGCTGATGGATGAGCTGCCGCCGTGGCTGGACGTGGATAACAGCACAGCTCACATCAATATGGACTCTCTACCTGCTACTCCAAGCAGGGAAACACCAGGCAGGCTCGCAACAATTGGAACAGCTGAAGCCTCTCCAGGTGTGGAACACATCTTTAGTTACAGCACTGCAGTCTATTGCAAGCACAGCTCTATCATCAGTTCTTATATTACTGAGTTTGTACATTTTTAGTTTTTGTTTGTGACAGATGGGTGATAGTTGTACTTTGTCTATCACAGAGGTCATAGTGGACATTTAAAGGTTCTGGGACATGTATGTATGTATATATATATATATACATATATATATATATATGTATGTGATATATATATATATATATATATATATATATACATATATATATATCACAATGCAGTATCAGTGAATGTAGAGAGTAGCGGAGAAGCGAAGCACAGAGTAATAGGTGGGCAAGTACTCCTACCCCTAAAAGATTTTTTGAGTTTGTCCCTAAAAATTGCATTTCCCCAGAGCTGAACCTTTGTGCATATGAACAAAGCTAATATTTACATTAGTGCCCCACTTGTTGCTAACAAAGTTGTCCTGTTCCTGCGGGGACTGTAAGCTGAAGTACTTCACCATGAAAAAAGAATCAATTCCTTAACCGAAGAGGTGATGGCAGCACCCCAAACTGCTGTAAATACACCCCACAGTTACATTTGTTAAGCAGTTTGCTGTCTGTCCTCATCACTGCATGAAGCATCATTTTTAGAAGCGTACTATGATGCTGACCTTAACAGTACCTCATGAAGAAGTGAGTAAAATGTGGAGGTACCATGGTGATTTTGTATCCTCTAAACCACAGGTTTGGTTACCTCCTATCTATGTATGTTTTGTTTGGATTTCACTGGCAGTTCTATTCATGGGGTTCTCCAAACCTATCCGTAGCAGGCTGATGGGTTAATGTCGCTGCGCTGAGCAGGCCAGTGTTGGACACCCTAGTTTGTGAAAGCGGCATTATAGGATTTTCAAGCTTACAGGACAGCATTGCTTTTTTTGTTTGTTGCCACAGGCAGAGTCTTATCAACAGTAACCAACACTATGACAACACCAGACTGTGAAAACGGAGAGAGAAGCAGGAGACGGAGACCTGGGAAGGGTGCCGTTAGTTATAAGGAGCCACCTCTCAACAGGTGAGGATGTTTCTGTCTAAAAACTGTGGCCCACACAGCACGATATTAACTGCATGTTTGTTTTCTATCAGCAAAATAAGGCGTGGAGATAAATTCACTGACACCACGTTCCTGAGTTCTCCTGTGTTCAAGGACAGCCGGAAGAAGAAGAAGAAGAAGGCAACGGTTGACTGATAATTTGCCTTTTTGCATTTTTCCATTTTAAAAATTATTTTAAGTTGTTTTTTTTTAACCCTTATAAAGTTGTTTGCTGAAATCCTTTTTCTACAGATTAGTATTGTGTGTCTTTAAGTGCTTTAGATTTCACATTAAATTGATATTTGAAGTACTTGTGCTTGAGTCTTTTCTTTAAACCATATTCTGCTGATACTCAACAAGACAAAGAGTTACTAAAAACTATTATAGTCATTGTTAAATTTTGTAAAGAGAATTTCCAAAATCGAGGTGTAAAAAGTATAACTTATCTTTAATACTAGCACAGCTCAGTTGATGGACTGTGAGGAATTTGTTTTTTTTGTTTATGCAGGTCTATCACTATGTATCACATTCAGTAAAATTGGTTTAAATGATTAGTAATATCAAAAAGAAAAAAATACTTCACGGCCATTGTGATATTAAGTATTCAAATAAATATAACCTGTTACTGTAATCGACAGTCAAAGTCATATAAAGGTAATCTGATATGTGACAATGAATTTAACACGAGTACAAAGTTGCAAGCCTTTAATTTTGGTCCTTTTATGGCAATAACTAAATCATTAAGCTGACCTTGAAGACCTTTGTGGATGACTGATTTTAATAGATTGTTAACATGATCTACACTACACTAATGACACGCACGCAAATGCTAACAAAAGCATAACCTACTTGGTGGCGACATTAAGCTTCACCTTAGATACTACATTGCTAAAATGCTGCTGTTTCCTTAATACATCAATACTGGTTTGTAGTACTCTGACATTTTCCTCCTTACACCTGCATGCATTTGTCTAAGTACTAATTTAACCTTGTAACAAACTTACAATGTGCTATTATGTTGTTTTACTCCCCTTGCTGCTAAATTGATCGCAATATGCACATTTACGCACATCACTGCTACCGTGTTCCACTTGTTTCTATGTGACGTCTTGTTCGGTAATGATCAGACTGACAGGTCTGTTGTAAATTATTCAGGACATGCTGTTCATCTGAGAAGTCTGCTGGACGTTGCCTAGAAAGGTTAAAGGATTCAGTGTCGCATGATGCAGTTGTCTATGTTTAGGATTTTGTATGATCGAGTTAGGTGAAGTACTGTAATCTCCTCTTTTTGACCAGTTGAGTGAGTATCTTTCTTGCAAACACTTGCATGTTGAACATGTGTTTAATGTGTTGCCATTTGTTCTTTGTCTGTCTAAAATGTGGAGAGGGGAAAGGAATTCCACTTTGGATTTGGGAATCATTAGTTAGAGAGGAAGTGAGTCCAGTAAGGGTGTCATGTTGATTAATTTGCAGAAGCCGCTTTGCGCTTTGGTCTTGTGTTGCCTGTTTGCATAGGTCTTCCTGGGAACTTAACCAATGCAGACCCTGG
>VUQR01017190.1:12077-33249 GCA_015108515.1 Hemichromis elongatus
GTGGAGTTGGAAAAGGCCAGGCAGGAGTGGGAGGCTCTAGAGCATACTCAGCCAGGTCAGATAAATCTTGCTGTTTGCAGGAGAATGATAATGACTTTGCTGATTTTTTTTTTTTTTTTGGTCTGTTAGTTAATGGTATAATATAACTGTAATATTGATCTCCCCAGCTCTCACTGAGGACGTAAATCCAACCCCACTTATCCCCTTCAATGAAGCCCTGCAGTACTTTCAGACCACAGACCTTGGGGACTTGCTGGTAAGAATGCTAACAACAGAACTGCTAAGAAAGTATAATGACAAACAGAGGAAATCTGAATGAGGTCTTATTCATAAAAATCCCTAGTCTTCAGTGTGGTAAATAAAAAAAAAAATAAAAAAAAAATGTTTAAAGTATGAAAACAAATAAATAGTTTTAATGGGTACCGTATTCTTTTTTTTTTCTTTCCTCTCCACCTGTAGAAGAACATCCAGCCAACCATTCGCAGGACTGGTCTGGCTGCGATCACACACTTCCTCTTCGGACCTCCGCGACTTCATAGGGAACTCCTGGAGGAGAGGGACCTTGTCTTTGCCATTGCACAGTGTGAGTGTGTGTGTTTTAAGGGTCTGTTTGCTCTAAATGTCACACAAGTTGTTAAAACTCCCTAGGTGTTTCCAAAACCAAAAATTAGATCTTTTGTATATGTGTGTTTTATTTTTCTTTACAAAGGCCCTGTGGACAACAGCCAAACGGTCCACATGCGTGTCCTCCAGACCATTTATAAGAAGCTGATTGGCAGCAAGTTGGACTGTCCTCGCTATGGTGTACATTGGGAAAACATTGGCTTTCAGGGTGAGACACTCTCTATTTTGTTGTAAAAAGGTAGTTCTGAATTCATAATACACAATATGACATCATGTTGTTTTGCATTCATTTACTTTCTGTACTGCAGGTACAGACCCTGCCACTGACCTTCGTGGCACTGGATTCCTGGGACTGATGCATACTCTATATTTTGTGATGGACCCAGAGACACTACCCTTGGCTAGAGACATCTACAAATTATCACAACACCCTACACAGGTATTACCTGGCAGTAAAATTTACTCTCACAAGGCAGCTTATTCCTGCTGAAGTGGGACAATGTGTAAACTTGATTAATTGATTGTCCCTTACTGAAATTTTAGTACTCACTGATTTAGCAATAATTCCTTGTGAATTTGTCTGTTTTAGAACTTTCCATTCAGTGTGATGTCAATCAACATGACCCGCATCGCTCTGCAAGTACTCAGAGAGGAGGCCTTGTCCAAGTTAGAGTCTCATTTTTGGTTTTTTGAATGATCTTTTCTTCAGAAGTGTGCTTGATGGGTGTGACAATATTCTCTGTGCTTTGTGTTTTGTTCATACCAGGGAGTGTAATCGTCGTCAGCAAGTGGTCGGTGTGCTGAACGAGTTCTATGTTGCCACGTATCTGCACCTTTATCAACTGTGGAAGACCCAGCAGAAGACCATCGCTGACTCTGGCTTTGTTCTAAAAGGTTGTGCTTATAATCACGCTAATGCTGCCTCTTACTTGTGATGCTGCAGTCAGAAGCCACTTAATTTGCCTCAAAAGGCAAAGTAAAAAACAAACTACAGGTCCTAGGCCAGCCTGGTGCAAAGCCTTTTGTCAGATGGCAACCTGCGATTTTTAAATTTCTGCTTTTGTATGCGTAACACAGATGAGATTATTGAACTTTTTCAATTATTGGTTAGTGAACTGGTTCACAAACCCTTGAATAGGTGTTTTCGTCTTGTCTAAGCTGCTGCCAGGGTCTTTCTTTAGCGTAAGTTAGGGGTCTATCATTGAACTCCACACTGGAAGAAAACACATATTGCCATTCCTGCGCAAATCTCACCTTTTCTGTGTTTCGTAACCCTCAGAGGTGGAGCTGTTTGCCAAAAAGAACCCCAAGCAGATGCTGCGCCGGCTAGAGGTCTTCCTGAAAGAGAGGCGGGCAGGTGGAATCCCCCGTGGGACATCGCCAGACCCTGTGGCTCAACAGCCCTCTCCCAGCCTGGGGGAGTGAGGGGCCAAAGCTGGCACTACACAGGCACGCAAGGGAAAGGAGATGCACTTCACAGGAGTGTGTGATCTACCGCCAGACACGGAGGGAGAGGCCAGACTGATCTAAGCTAGACTCTATGCGAGTGTTTCTGTGTGTGTGAGTCTATCTATTACTTTATGTACGAGTGGCTTACTCAGAGCTAGAAGAAGAGCCCCACAAGACCATGATCTAGGACCTGCTATCTGAACCTTATCGAACACTTCCACTCCTTCTGCTGTTGCTGGGGTGCTGCACTTTGATCAGATTATGCTAGGGGATCTTTCAGAGTTATGTTTGAGTTTTGTTATTAACTTATTTATTAAGCATGGGGGCATAGAGCAGATATAAAGAGGTCAGAAACTCAAGATGTCACAAAAACAAAAAAAAGTGAATATTTGCACTTTTCTGTGGATTTTGTAGCCAAATTAATAGCTGCCAAATTATTGTGGTTGAACTCTGTCTAAAAGTACAAAATATACACAAGGATCTCTTATCCAGGTTATCGAAACGTTATATAAAAGCATGGCACAGAGTGTCTTTTTTTTTT
The DNA here is from genome assembly GCA_015108515.1 of Hemichromis elongatus. Classification (NCBI taxonomy): domain Eukaryota; kingdom Metazoa; phylum Chordata; class Actinopteri; order Cichliformes; family Cichlidae; genus Hemichromis; species Hemichromis elongatus. Next base: position 14,692 of record VUQR01017190.1, read on the forward strand.
TTTCTTTTCTCCAAAGGCTTGGCATTCTCCTATGTACCAAGATACTGCTCTGTCACATGCAATGTAACTGAAGAGCAGCGATGATGGGTATGTTGTTAAGCGATTTGTTAAATTTATGGTAATACGAGAGAAAATGAACTTGTCTTAATCCCTGCTTTAGACAATACAATAGCAGGTTTTCCATTAGTATGAGTGGGAAGAGGAAGACGGAAAATGTTAATAGATACTGGTTTTACAGCTACACTGTAGGCTTTGAATGCAGCTTACCTTAAAGGTCTTGCATTTCCTGTTAGTGTGAATGACATGTGTCATTTGGACATCAGTCCAAATGTGAGGTTGTAGTCAGTTTTAAGAAGGTGTCTGTTGCCAGAGGTCTAATAGACTAAGTCCAGAGCTCCCACTTATTATGGGGAAATATATTTTAAATAAAATAAAAACTATATCTGATTATGATTTATTGATTAGCATTCAAAAGATCTCAGTGAATAAACAACAAAGATCTACCACAAAGCAGGAAAGCACGAGACAAGGCTAATCAAAGGTATTGGCTGAAGCATAGGCTAGATAGATAAATTATATATTGGTCCTTTATTAAGGGACAGCTGTCCCTTTAATCATAATGTCACAGTTGTGTGTCAAAGCACTTCAAAGTTGTGTTATCAGACTGATGGCTTGGTGACTGTGAGAACGGTTTGAACACTATGAGATTCCACCAGAACAAACTTCTAAAGTCTCTACTTTCATTGTTAAAGCAAAGGAGACATTTTGGCATCAGCTTGGTCCCAGCTGTAGCCGAAGGTCTGGTTTGAGCTTTCTTACATTCCGTTAAAAAGCATGCGATTGTAAAAAGAAATTCTTTTCTTCTTTTATTATTATTTTTTTTGTTTTTTTGACCAGTTTAAAAATGTATTCCAGTGTGTATGAGCGTGTGTTTGTGTGTGTGTTTAGATGTGGATGCATGTGTGGTTAAAATAAATGAGCTGATATTGATGAAGGGCGCCTCTCCCAGGAGATGTATGCTACAGTATGCAATCCCAGCTCTTACTCTAAGATAATCAAAACGCTAGTGCCGTGTGATGATAGAAATCGTTCCTAACTTCAGGGTTTGTGCACTTGTGCAAGCGAATGTGTGTGAGTATGTATGTATGTGTGTTTCATATGACAGGAACTGACTACAGATGGGGTGCTTTCCTCTGCACACAATAAGCCAGCTTTACTAAGTACTTGATCCATCAAGCTGCATAGATGGTACTTCTGTCATTTTAAAAATGGTACATAACATTTGTGAATACAATATTTCTCCTAGAACAAACGACACACAGACACACACATCCTTTGGTTTGCTTTTTTAAATAATCAAATGTTGGTTCCAGGCACAGCTGGTTGCAAGCAGCTCTGTGTGGGCTGAAATGGGTAGAGCTCCTCAGCAAAGCTGGTTCCTGCTTTGTGCTAATGTGAAACAGTCCTCCATCTTTGTAGTCTCAATCTGTAGCATGTTCAGGTAGCACTAGTACTGTAGCATCCTATAGTCTCCTCCTCTTCGTAAAAGCTTGTTGATGTCACGTCTCAGTTACAGTCTGTAGTGTTATTGAGTGCGCAAACTGTTATTACTATAGCACATACATTTCTTTTTTTCTTTTTCTTTTTTAAAGCCTGCTCAAGTAGATGCACATTTGGGTGGCACAGCGTGTGTTTTGGAGAGATGTGGGCTAGGCTCGATATGTTTCTGAGCTCAAACTTGTCTTCTAAGAAGGTGATAGTAAACCTGGTGCCTACATCCAGCGGAGCCATGTGGGGCAGAGTGCAGGTTCGTCCTCTTACTTTTGTCTTTCATTCGAGCCATCGTGCCACTGTAGACTTCGTTCATTCGTGTGACACAGTACGCAGAGTTAATGCCCCTAAAACATGCCATATAAATTAATATATACCGTTAAATGCACAGGCATGTGAGTTTTTGATGTCTGCATCTATTCAGACGATTGTCCATCGCCATCTTGCATTCTCCTCGTCCACCGTACAACTTCAAAAGTAAGCTGATGTAGTTTTGCCAATTGTTTGCAAGTGTTTTGATTGATCAGGAAAATTTGCACTGTTGTAGATATTTGATAGTATGTGTGACGTATGCAAGAGGAAGCAGGCCATCTTCGATAGCCATATTGTAATGTTCATTATCACCCACGTCATGAAAACGGGCTTTGTGAAGTCAGACTCCCCTCCTCGCTCGCTAAAGTTTGCACCATGGTCTCATATTTAGTTTTATTCAATTACAAACTGAGGAGCAGTACAGTGTATGTAAATCAGGAAGTTTGTATATAGAGAATTAATGATTGTAACTGTATGATTGTCTGTAGGGCATTATATTGAAACACACTGCTTACCTCAAGACTTGAGACAAATCTCTCCTTTCTCTCTATTTTTACGTTTCCTTGTACCTTCTCTCATAATAATTGGATATGATATGTAATGTATATCCTCCACCAGAAGCACTACGTAATAGCAAACTAACACAAAAGCTGGTCAGTGTTACGTGTATTCTATTTAAAGACACATTTATCGACGCTATATAGGCCCACGCGTACTCCGATGCACATCTGCAGATAAAATTCCTTTTAAAGACATTCTATAATTGGCTGATGTTTACTTATAATGTTGAAATAAGATCGCTTTTTTGTGGCTTCAGTGATAGTATGGTATACTTTTGCTGTGATTCAGTGTTTTGTGTCAAAAAAACACTCAGAAACAATCCTGTCTTTACAGCGCCAGTCACAAACAGTTCAATATATGATTGTTAAGATAAGCTTGATCATCAGTCATAATGCTGAGTGTGCTTTGACCTTGGTATATATATATATATATATTAAATAGCCAAACAAGGCCTGATTTTATCCTCCCATATTAACAAAAGTTATATTTTCAGCAGTAAACGGTCATGTTCTTATGCTTTGACCATCATTTGGAGCCTCTTTAGTTGAGAAACCAGAACCAAGAGAAACATAAAACGGGTTCATGCAGGATGTCAGATGCTCTGAGAGGTGGGGTCTGAAGTTCTGCTTCCTACAGCAGCAGCTTGGCAAATACAATCACTTCTCTCAATATCCTGCGCTTTATATAAAGGTGTTTTACTGTTGCTGTCGTCATGTCCCTCAGAGCATTTTATGACTGTACCTTGATTGTAGAAGCCCTATTTTATACTGAGAGTTATTTGAAAATACAGTATGTGCTGTTGTACATTAAATGTATTGTATGGAGAAAGCTAAATAAATCATGTTTAAAAATAGTTTCTCTGTGAAATCATTGAGTCCTCATAACTTCCTCTTAAATCTTATAAATTGTCTCATAACTCTGTCGTATGCTGTGCTAGAGTGGTTTCTAACCAGAGGTGGCCAGCAAGTGTATGAAAAGCTTAACTTAAAAAACAGAAGTTATGCTTTAATTAAGGAAGAGGGGCTAAAAAAATTAAAATAGACAGTAAGATTAAATCAGTAAACAACCTAATGATCTGAATAAAATTCAAACTTATTAAACTGTAAGAAATAGTATGGATAAACATAAGCTATTTCAGTAAAAAGTGGGCAAAGTTCAAAGTGAGCATAAGAATGAGGAATAAATTTGGTTTAAGTGTCTTTGAGTGTGGCATGTTTGTTGGTGGCAGACAGACTGGTCTGAGTATTTGCGAAACTGCTGATCTGCGGGGATTTTCCCAACACAACTATCTAGAGTTTACAGAGAGTGGTCTGAACAAGAGAACATATCCCGTGAGCGGCAGTGCTCCTGGGGAAAATGCTTTGTTGATACTAGAGGTCAGAGAAGAACGGCCAGATTGTTTCAAGCTGAGAGGAAGGCGACAGTGACTGAAATAACTACTCGATACAACCAGAGTATGCAGAAGAGCAACTCTGAATGCACAGCACTGTGAAGCAGATGGGCTTCATTAGCAGAAGACCATACCAGGTGCCGCTTCTGTCTGCTGCAAATTCACACAGGCTCACCAAAAGTGGACAACAGTAGACTGATAAAATATTGGAAAAAGCATGGATCCATCCTGCTTTATAACTAACATTCACAGTGCTGCTGGTGATGGAGGTGTAAGGGTGTAGGGGATATTTTCTTGCCACATTTTGGGTTTTTTTTCTACCCACTGTGCATTGTTTAAATGTCATGGCCTACCCAAGTATTTCTGCTGACCTTGTCCATCAAATGTTCATGTTTACTAAACATAATGATTTCACTGTACTCAAATGGCTTCCACAGTCACCAGATCTCAGTCCGACTGAGCATCTTTTGGATGTGGTAGAACAGAAGAGTCGCATCATGGATGTGGAGCAACTGTGTGGTGCTGTCGTGCCAATATGGACAAAAATCTCTGAGTAACCTTTCCAGCACTGTGTTAAATGTATGCCACATATAATTAAGGGGTTTCTAAATACCAAAACATGGCTGGTGAGTCTACTCTACACTGCAAGTAAATGTGAAAAAATATATAATTTGGTGTTTGATAAGATTCTGTTTGAAAATTAGTTCAAATTACCTTATTTGAAAAGGTGTGTAGTTAATGTGGTTACTTTGACAGTCTTGAGTAGTACTCAAAAGTAATATGTATATGTTTTATATGATCTAGGACCCAAAGATGACAACTCATCTGAGGTCCAAACCCCAATTCTATAATATAATATGTGACGAAGCAGCATTTTCTTTGTTTTTTTAAGAAAAACTTTACAGGTAAAAACAAAAAAGTAATAAAAGTATTTATTTTTTTTAGCAACTAATGAATTGTTTATTTTTCCTTTTTTGCAGAGCTTTTTAACTCTCCTCTTCTGTGCTCTGCAGTGTGCCAGTACATTTTCTGCAGTTCAGCCACTAGAGTGCACACTTTTAACATGCTGCGCTACACGATTCACATGGTGTTTCATTTATTGTGGTGCTGCAAAAACAATCTCACGCACACAGCGAGTCTGCCAAGACGAATCTATTCAGTTGCATAAGCTGAAGTTTGATCTGTTTTTCCAATTCTTTGTCTGTGTTTTTAGTTTTCAAAACAACATCAGTGAACTCCTATTAAATTAAACCTGATCCTTATTCATTCTGCCTTTCCAGTGTTTAGTTCTTAGTGAGCCTCATAAGTCCCTGTGCTATTTCAGAGTGGCGGATCGGCAGTATTGGCATGCACTGATTAAACCCCTAGACTAAAATTCTGCCCCTTATCTTTCATAAGATAATCAAATTACTGGCTTGTTTTCATTCTGGTGCATTGAAAATTTAAATCAAACAAAGAGATTTTGGTAATGCGTTAACAAAGATGCCTCAGTGGAATCTTGATACTGGATGCTCTACATCTGCGCCTAATCAGACTTGTGGCTCCAGTCCCACAGTGCCAGATGACTGGGATGTGGTGGACCTGCTGAATCACAGCAGACACACACAGGACGGAACCCCCCCCCCGCCCCCCAAGCCTTTTTTTTTCCTTTTTCTTATGACCTGAATCAAAATCACCCTTCCCTAACCTATTTCCTATTTACCTATCCCTTCCATGCATACATTAGCAATGTTTTTTTGGAGGAGGGATTTCAGCTGAGAGCAACACAACTCACATGATTCCACTCAGAAACCCTTTAAAGAATTAATAATGTGAAACAGAGAAATGAGCCACATATCCAGCATCCTACTGGAGTGTCAAGACCTCTGTCTTCCCAGTGAGAATGACGAGAACAGAGCAGGGTTAACTTTTATGAATCTGTTTCCATTTGTACCTAGTGAGCCTTCTGGATGACAGCCTTTTTCTCTCACTTTCACTCTCGCCTTCCCTCCCCCAACTCTGTTCCTCTCTCTCGTGCTCTCTCTCTCTCGCCCTCTCTCTCTCTCTCTCTCTGATGTCATTGTTTCCTGCCCAGTAGATTCTGATGCTCAGTTCAGGTCTGTGTGCACACACATTAAACATAATGCACAGCACTCTGCTTGAAATGCTGACATATAGGAAATTACAGACACATACAACAGTGATGTCAGCCCCATTTTCAACCTACACTGTGAAGTGCTCTGGTTTCTCTTGTCTGCACTGCAGACATCAAACCATATGTGAGTGCTACCTGTGGTCATGCCACCTTTTGCAAGTTCATTTAAGGCCTTATAGGGTTACCTATCTTCTCTTTGTGGTTATCATTCATGGACTTTCTTTCAGAAACTATAGCTGCCAAAAAAAAAAAAACCTGAACAAATGCTAGAACTGCATTATGTATGACATCACTCATATCATTTACATTTTTCACATATTAGCTTCCAACTAATAAAATCTTTCCATTTGTGCTGTGATAATAACAGCAATAATTAAAAAAAAAAAAAAGTTATCCAGCTCTGTCTTAGTTCCAGCTCAGAAGCCCTCTGCTTGACCTTACTGTAGTCCGAGATTTCTGCAGCATTCTTTACAGCAGTAGTCATATCCCCCCCATCGATAAGATTGCACAAGGCCACAGTTTTCGTAAAATCAAATCCCGCACAGTCTGTTTTCCTTTTCTGTTTCACTGTCCTCTAAGTCTGAGACAGTACGAACTAAATGATTTTAGCAGGTTTTCGTGCACTTGGATGTCTGTACCTGTGTGTCTGTCTTGTTCATCATGGTTTAAAACCCATTCAGAGGACATTTCTTATTTTTCTGCACCTAAGCAGAAAAATTTATAGGACTTCTGCAGGCTTTATGGTACTTTATACCACATTGCTTAATATCTGGATTCCAAATCTCACCTTTTTTGAGAGCGCAGGTGTCAACTTTTTTAGGAAAACTGGGTCAAAACTGGAAATTAGATCATCCCATTTTTTGGTAAAAGTAACTTCCCTCCAACCCCTGCACGCTATCTCCTTCTTTACTCCAGCTGTAACACTTGTAAATGTGTGCAGAATGTTACAAAGGCAAGAAACTGAAATGATCTAAACCCTACGCCTAGCCTTATTAATGGATCAGTCATTCTTCACTGAGACATATTCTTCGCACCCAGCATTTAAAGGTCCTGACAGGTTTTCCAAACAGTGGATAGAGTGAGAGGAGAATGGTTTAGAAGGAAAAAAAACACAGCAAATGTTAATTCTGTCATCTGCTCAGACAGTTTTCATTCCCAATGTGTGTATTGCTCTGAACCACCCCCCACCCTTTTGTGTAACACAACCTTTTCTCCAGAAATGAGAAAGAAAAATACGTAACACTCCGAGGAATGAACGACAGTGCACTACACTGAAGTGATGGAAAACAGAGATCCTTTTTTTTAAGTACCAAAGAAGAATTTATGTTTTACTTCTGCCTGTTTCCCTTTTTTTTTCTCTTCTTCTTCTTCTTTGGAATTCCTTACGCTGAGGATTAGCTTGTGTTTGTCCCAATCCTCCCCCTTTTGCCCATTCTCTCCTCCTCCTCCTCCTCTTCGGCTTGTGGAATTCAATGTCCTAGGAATCACTCCCCTCTCCTGCTGCTCTGTGGTGACTGAGGAATTCATCTAGAGCTGAGGACGAAGAAAAATTGGCTTTTAACTCCAGGAGGTGCAAACCCTGCAGTCTGGGGCCCTCACCTGCCTTCCTTCATCCTCCCCCTCCAACTCCTGTCTGAACACTGCACCTGTTCTGACTTGCTGGCCAGGTGGAGAGGATACTCTAGCCTTATGCTGTTTTTTCAGCTGACCCTGGCTTCGGGGTAATTAGGAACCCTGTCTATTCATTTGACTGGATTACTGCTTTGCTTTGCATCTTTTCTTTCCGTCTGTCTCTACAACCCACCTCCCTTCCCTCCCTGTGTATCTCTACCCCCCTCCCACTCCATCTCTTGCCTAGCGCAGTCTGAGGCTGGTTGACACTGTGGCTGTGTGGGTATGTGTGGAGTTGCAGAGGTTTCCCTGCTCGAGTAAAAGTGTGGATCACAAGGAAAGAACACACAGGGGGGCCTCAGGGTGAAATTTAACCTTCTGGCAATTAAACTGGAGTAAGCGTTGAACAGTTGTACAAACTCCAAACCAAAGGATTGTGCGAATTGGAAGAGCAGGAGGTATGAAGAGCCAGGCTGTGACTGTGTCTGTGGCTCTGCTGGCCCTGTGCTGCCTGCTGATGATCCCCAGAGGAGGAGAGAGTGCTGGGGGAATAGTTTCTCTCCGGCAGGCAGGGAATCAGCAGCGAGAGGAGTCGCCGGATGACCCAGAAAATGAGCACGGACTTGTAGCAGACACACTCCCGCAGGAGGGCGGCATCAAGATCAAGAGAGAAGCAGAAGCCAACCAGGCAGGTAAGTGGAAGAAACTATATTTTTAACTTTTAAAGTGCATATGTGTTATGTCAACAAGATATCAGAGCTGCTAAGGTACTACTTACTTACCTACTACTTTTGGTATGACATGGAAGAGCAAATGCAGACACAAACACACAGCGATTCGGTCTCTGACAGCTTTAACAGCGTGACAAAGTCCATGTGCTCCCCTGTCCAATCCTGCTTCTCCACACAAGGGAGCCGGACAGACGAGTTAGTTTAACTCACACCAGATGAGAGAAGAAGAGTGGAGCATCTTGCAGACAGATTGTTTTATGACGAGTACCTTTTCCACTGCCTCAGTCCTTCAAACCCTGCAATCATTAATGCTGAGTCTTCTGTACAGTCCCGCTAACACACTTCAAGCAAACAGCTCAGTTTTTGGAGCTATTAAACAAGCTCTTTGATGAGTCTCACTAATGCTGCTAAGGTGAAAGTGGTACATTTATTTAGTATCTGGACAGATTTCGTATCATTAAAACTGAACTGTGGTTAATGGAGCACAACTAATGGAAAAAGAGAAAGGTGGTTTCCATGAAGGTGCCACAGGATTTGAGGCAAAGTCAAAAGGAAATACTGATGGACCTCAAGCAGCCACTGAAATGTAATTGGCTGTCTGGACTTTCCTTGGAAACACTGCAATGTGATGCAGTGAAGAAATGGTTGCATAATCTTACTCTTAGACCCACTTCTCATAAAAGAACTAATTGTGTCTTTAGCTTCTGTATGCAAGGAGGAATATGTTTTTATTGCCTAATAACTTGGAATCTGACCTGCTTAGAAGTCGTTGTTTAATAGTTAAAATATGCTCAAGAGGCTCTGTGACAGAGCCGCCAGAAGTGAGCTCTGGAAAACCTCTCTCTCTCTCTGCTGCTTTTCCCTGTTTTTCCAGGTATTTTAGGCCGGGTGAAGAGGGCACCCGATGAAGACAAGAAGAAGAAGAAGGACAAGAAGAAGAACAAAGAGCCAAAAGACCCCAAAGCCACCAAAAAACCAAAAACTGACAAGAAGGGAAAGAAGAAGGACAAGAAGACAACAACCACAACTTTGCCCCCGACCACAACAAGTGAGAAGAGAATGCTAAACTTTTATCCTGCTTCACTGATCACTTGGATTTGATTGTTGTTAAATCTTGTGTCTGTCTTATATTTCCAGCGATTCCAACAGAGCCACCCACTGAACCATATACAGACTACCCCTATCCTGATGCCGGTGAGTGGCACACACACAGGGGCTGCTTGAAAATTATTGACTCAGTTGACTCCTAACATTTGAGTTCAAATAACTATATTGTTAATATGTTATAATATTAATGTGTTAATATCCGGTGTGCTAAATGGCCTCCACTACTTGCTTGGAGAAACTTGTTTAACTAATATTTTTTTTAAAAAGCCTGGGAATATAAGAATATAAATGAGATATACGAATGAGAATATTAATGGAAACTTCAACAATTATATGTATCAAAGTCTGAAGAGGATTTGGTTGGTGCTACCACACATTTGAGAAAAGTTATGTAGATTTGCCACTGGTTTGTAGATCTGAAATCCGTAACCTCAAGCATTTTGAGGGATGAACGTGAACACAATGGTGAGCCTGCAGAGGAGGTGTGGGATGAGTGTGAGAACCTGAGGATACCGTCCACTTGAAATGTGACCATTCAAATCATGATCATGCGATACTGAAGAAGATTTCAAACAACAGGGTCTGAGGCCATAAAATGACTACAGAAAAACTTTTCAGGGATGATTAATCTCATTAAAGTTTTATGCAGCGTGACTTTGTCCCAACACTGTTGAACATTAGAGAGTTTTAGTCACTTCCACATTAGCTTATTTTGTACAATACCAGATTGTAGACAGATGGAGGAATCTACCGTGACATCACCCATTGGTTTCTGAAGTCCAGCCTTCAGATGAGTGTTTCAGCTGTTTCTGCCATCTCGGTGAAACTGGAGCTCATGAGAGTGTGGTTTTATACTGCAGATTAATCTTCCATTTTGATACATAGTATGACCAAGATTTTCAAAACAGACCATTTATATTCAGAATGACCCAAAACAAGTGACTGAGCTCAACAGGAAAGTGTTTACAGAGGTCAAGACAGAAAGCTGTTTTCCCACAGATTTCTATAGGACCAGAAGTCTTTAGTGCAACCACAGGTATCGCCATCTGGTGGTCATCCAAGTGCGAGTTCAAGGCACTTTGATATTAGGCTTAAACTTTCGCACCCAGAAGCTACCGATAGCGACAAAACTCTGCAGGCATAAAGTTAGAAAGATCAAATGTAGCCCCCTCCTCATTTCTGCACCAGCTACCAGCTGAGTGTTGCATTATTCTTGGATAACACACTTAAATCTCTAAATCACGATACTGAAATGAAGACTGAAATGTGGCACACACATGTAGATGTAAATATAGCATCTATTGCACATTAGGCAAAAAGTTGTACTCTTTTATGATTTTTCACCCACCGAGGGTTACAGGGTTGTTATTTTTGTTGTTGTTGTTGTTGTTTGTTTGTTTGTTTCGGGGGTTTTGTTGTTGCTTTTTTACAACTTTAAACTTTAATACAACTTTAAAACTAGAAATAAGTCTAAGTAGTAGTGGTTTATCCTTGCTTTCCTAATACACAATATCCTGACTGTTGGCAAACTAGTACCTGTACTTTCCGAAACCTCTTTGAAAGGTCAGTTTGTTACAAAAACAAGAGGAGAAAATCATTTCTATTTCATATTTTGTACAGATCCAGATGAATAATCAAAACATTATAAAATACCAGAGAACCATAAAAATATTTGTGTCCAGACTTGTGAGCCCACCATCAGCCAGCTTTCGTGTCTGTTTCCCTCTCAGAAACAGATTACTGGAACCCAGAAGATGACTACTGGGGTCCTGACCCCACAGCCTCCAGGCCAAAGCCTGAGGCTCCGATCACAGATCCCCCATACAGCTACTGGAAGCCAGACGCCCCTGTAACAGATGCTTATGATGACTACTTTAAACCAGATGAGGAAGACCCAGCTGCTCTTGTAACAGATGCCTATGATGATTATTGGAAACCAGCAGAGAAAGAAGTGCCCCCTTCAGCGCCTGCCATCTACGATGATTATATGAAACCAGACGAGACAGACCTCTACACCTCTGTGACCGGTAACTATGACAGCTACTGGCAAGAGGTAGATCCAACGCCTGCTGCCCCTGATACAAAGCTTGGAACAGATGACAGCGATTACTGGGATGCCACATGTACGTATAAGTCTTTTGTGTCTTTGTTTTGATTGAGGATGTTTAGTGTGGAGGCAGTTTATGAAACATGAATAAGATGATGAAAGCATAATTAGATCCATTTGGGGGTGGGCTGAGACAATTCTAAGAAATAGCATGAATTTATTTAACTAACGGGGGCGTTTATTGGAATTTTTCAATGGGGTGGCCCAAGGTGTGGGACATGAATAAAGCAGGGGGCCCACAGGAAAAAGCAATAATTTTTATCAAACATATATTTTTATCAAAAATGCAGAAAATTGGTGTTAAAGAAACTGATGCTGTGCAAAAAAAAAAAAACAAAACAAAAAAACTCTTTTACAAACGCTTCTTTAGCTAAGTAATAATAAAGGTTTTATTATCAACTTGTACTTCAAAAACTTGCTTTAGATACTTTGAACTAATAAGTAACTGCAGCTTTACAATAACTGGTATAGAGAAAAAATGTGATACTTATATACAAGATGTATAGAGTAAAAGTAGACAACAGCATAGAAATTCTAAGTTACAAGTAAATTAAAACTTTACATCAGTGAAATCTGATGGTGTTAGGTATTGGAGCAATAATAGTAATCTACTCTAATAGTATTGAAAGGTTAGGAAACCCCTTTACCTTCAAAGGGGATGGATGCCACCCCACACCCCTCTAGGCACTCCCCTGCCATACAATCAGGAACTTGAGTCGAGACAAATGCTTTACTATTGGTCTTGTGAAACTAATATTTATAATAATGGAAACTTGTACATTTTCTTTTATCTTTAAAAATATGAAACAGTCAAACAACAAAAACCCAATTAAGTCAAAATTTCCCCTTTGTCTTGTCTTTACTGTTTTGCAGTGTGGAAATAAAAACTGCAGGCAGTGGTTAAAAGGGATCACTGTCAAAGTTTATAGTTCATTCTTTTAATACCGACAGAGGAGTCATGTAACTTATCCGAGATATGTACAGAAATAGTCACAGAATCAAAGGTGTCTTTTTTAACAGTGCTGGGTTATATGATATCATCTTTCTAATTCATGTTTTAAAAAATGAAATATTTCAATTTCCCCATGAAAGTGGTCACTTGTGCTTCTTTTCTTAAGAAGCAAATTAAATGATCTAATACAGTGTTAGTCTTTGTGAAACAGAAGGAAAGAAGAAAAAGACACAAAAAAGTAGTAAGGTGCAGTATGAGAGACATTTGCAGAGAGCAACTGTCCAGAGTGTACCCTGCATTTTGTCCTCTGTCGACTAAAAAAGGCTTCTGCCTTTAACAAACCCATATTTGGATAAGTAATTAGGAATAGGATGTTCAGTGATTAATCAGCTGGACACTCAGTAAACTCTGTGGTTTGTTTAAGCTGAAGGAACTGCATAAACCTCTGATTAAATAACGTTTAATAACAGATACCCGGTAATCTTTTGGATCCGATGTTCAGACATATTGCAGAAAACTTTTATGAGCGCTCCTTATTTCTTCCAGCTGAAGTCAACAGAGGACTTCACTCTTTTTTCCACGGGATCAAATGCATGCTGGAAACATTGTGTCGTGCAGACCTGTGACACTCATCTGGATTGGAATGGCATGCTCTCATTACTCTGTGTTTCCACACTACTGTACAGTACCTATGCTCCTTCAGCATTTCCACTGATTCACTCATACTGGGCCATTCTGCGTTTGTGCTTATATTCTCTCATTTCTCTGCCTGTTACACTTAATTAACCTCTCAGCTTGACCATTTGAATTCTTTTTCCTGCAGATGAGGTGAAACCGTCACCTGATGGTAAAGAGGTCAGCCCAGAAATTAAGGTGGAAATCCTACCAGGTGACTGCTGACTCTCATGACAAAATCTTAACCAATGTGAAATCTCTAGTAAGAGTTAAGATACAAAGGAAATAGCCACCCCATTTTTTGTGTTTCATTAGAAATGCAACACAAGAGAATAACGCTGGAGTGAATCTATGAGCTGGCCTACCCTAGTTTACTTACAGGAGTGGGTGGGTTTATTTCTTCCACACAGTCAACAAAACTTTCCACAGTTTTGCCGTAGAGCAACAAAAAGCTCTGTGATCAGAGCCCAGCAAAGTTATGATCCTCATAAATGGGGAATTGAAGATTTAACAGCTACGTTATACAGCAGGCATCACACCAGCATCAAAATAGAAAACTACTCTTGTGGTTGAATAAGTCGGGCCACTGCTAGGTTGTAAAATTTTGCATGTAATCCAATAAAGCCTCACTCTGTAAAGTAGCGGCGCCTCCGAGGGGCTGAACTGACTTTGTGTTTGTACTTTTCTACACAGAAGAGCCCACTGCTACCGCGCCCTATGAGGGGACCTGGTATGATGATTACGACGAGTACGGGATGAGTATGTGGCCGCCCACTCACACACATGTGAATCACAACCATACTCGAATGTTTTCTATTATTGGTTTAGTCACAGAGAACTTCCTGCCAACAAGGCAAAAAGCAAAAGAAAGGGATAAACAAAATTTGGGTCAATAGCTTTCAAGTGTTCCTTGATGACCTGTTTACATTTCTTAAAGACGTGCAAAACCACAAAAAAAGAAGCATGCATATACAGTACACTACTGTGCATGGCTCTGTGGTAATCATTGTTGTTTCTATAAAATTCTAAGTTATTTTCTTTCCTTTTTTGTTGTTGTTGTTGTTGTTTTCAGACAGAAAAGTAGACGAGACAGATGAAAAGTGGATGGAAAAAGAGCGAGAAAGAGCAGCCAAAGAGAGGGAAAGGGAAGAAAGAGGTAAGAAGACCCACATGGTATTCATGGTATTTGTTATTTGCACCATCGTGCATAATCCTGTCAAAGCAAAGAACATGGCCCAAGTGGAAAAGTACTAACAATGATGTTGTCTCCCCTCGGTCATATCTAGTCATACTAAGAGAACGGTAAGAGATGTTATTTCCATGCATACAATTGTGAGCGTCTCAGGCACTTGCTTAAACTTGCATGACAGGGACAAAAGTTCACCCTACCAAAATAAAACAGAGATTAGGGCTGTAAAGAGTTCAGAAATCTCGTATGGGCTGGGGCCAAAAGCAAAGAGCGTGAGATAAGCTAAGAAGGCTGTGCCAGCATCGGATTGGAAGTGAGGGATGAAGAGGAGTGACAACAAAGGCAGAAGTATTTCAGCTCGTTTGTGCCACGTGTCTACTGCGCCTAAAGTTGAAGGGGTAAACCCCAGAGCAAGTGATATATAACACCACCAGGACTGGTGTTAATGAGGCAGTCCCTGTGTGCACAGTTTGACCCAGACTAGGTCTAAGGTGAAATGGTTTTGCAGAAGTTTCTGAGAGTCGCTGCATTCCTCCGTAACACAACTATGTGCATCTACAGATAATGTGTAAATGGGCGCGTGTGTGTTGTGGGTGAGCGAGCTTACAACATGTTTTACATTTTCACTGTAAGCCATGCAACCAGCATCACGCTCCAGTATGTGTCAGAATATGAATAATGACAATGGGTGAGCGACTCGGCAGTCTTCTTCCATGGTAAAAGTCCAGGTCAGAGGGATGATGATGATAGTTTCAGAGTAGACTTGGACTGGAAGCTAAATCATAACATCTGGCGTGTTTTGTTTTTTAACCGTACTCTGGCCCTCCAGGTCCTCCTGAGGACATTTGGCAAATTAAAATTGTAAAATAATACTCAGTTCCTCCATCATTTCTGGGCAGAGAAAAAGCAAAAAAAAATCAGCCAAGACAGCACAATTTATTTGCATTAAGACTGTTTGTCTGGCCTCGGACAGAGAGAGCGCAGAAGCTAAAGGAGGCAGAGGAGAGAGCCAGGAACAGGCCACGTGTCTTCAAAGAGCCAAAGAGTAAGTCAACTTCTGTTCAAATCTGGAAAGTATTCATAAGCTTTTGCTGAATGTAATTATCACATTATTTAAATGTTCTCTTTCTGCTTGGCAGAGTGTCCTCCCCTGGGGATGGAGTCCCATAAGGTCGAGCCAGATCAGCTTTCAGCCTCTTCTATGTCTCAGTATCACTTTGCACCTCAGAGGGCGCGCCTAAACATGCAGGTACACAACAATCTGGGCAGGGCCATGCACTTACAAGCAGGCCTTGAAATAACCACCAGCTGCCAGCGACAATGAAAAATACTGTTATTGTTGGGTCTGTCACTTCCAGGAGCTGCCTTAGCGGTACATGCTTGTCCTTTCTGAGGGATGCTTTTAAATCCTCAGTATTTTAATCAACTACGTTCTTTTTTGCTTTTTTTTTATCCGAACTTTTCTGTTATTGAATGTAAAAGTAGATATGTTGCTTTTGCTCTGTGGTTCCCAGGGCTCCGATGATGAGGACAACATAAGAGGTGGAGCATGGTGTGCAAATTCAGAGGATGCTATCCACTGGTTTGAGATAGATGCTCGTAGGGCGACAGAGTTCACCGGAGTCATTACTCAAGGACGGGACTCCTTAAATGAGTAAGAGACGAAAAGGCACGCAGACATAAATATGCATCATTTGACATTCCTAAACCCAACAATTTGCCTTCTTCTTTTTTCAGCAATGACTACGTGACATCCTACTTCCTGGCTTTCAGCAATGACAGCAGAGAGTGGACCACCATCCACGATGGATACGCCGACTGGGTGAGTTCACCTAAAACTGTGCCACTTCCACAAGCACCGGTAGTCGTCTTCCTCTGCCCCTCATCCACATATCCCCTCTTGTCCAGTTGTTTTTTGGAAACAGTGATAAGGACAACCCAGTGATGAACCAGCTTGCAGTGCCCGTGGTGGCCCGCTACATGCGAATAATACCACAGAGCTGGAATGGCTCTCTTTGTATGAGGCTGGAGGTCCTAGGCTGCCCCCTGCCTGGTGAGTTGTATGCCCACATACAAACACTCACACACACCTTAAACAGAGGAAATTAATAATTTTTGCTGCTCTTTCCTCCAAACAGATCCAGTTAATGTTCTGTACAGGCAAAATGAAGTGACCCCTGTGGACTACTTGCAGTTCAAACACCACAGCTACTCTGAGATGGTTGATGTGAGTTTCCCAGCAAAGTTTATCTGCTGGCTGACAGGATGTCTGCTTTAAATGGTTTGATACAAACTGCAGCTTCATTCTTTCTCAGTTTTTCTTTTGAAGCACCAGAGACCAACATGATATTTCCACAATAACATAATATTCATTATTAACCATCTGCTTTTTAGTGTGTAATATAATCAGATGCAATGCTTTGCATATTTACTGTTGCCATTATCTCATATTCAGCTCATGAAGTCAGTGAATGAGGAGTGCCCCAACATCACCACCATCTACAGCCTAGGCCGCAGCTCCAAGGGACGCGAAATTGTTGCCATGATAATCTCTGGCAACCCCACGGAGCATGAAATAGGTGGGATCTCAAGCAGGAAATGGGCAGATAGACATGTTCTTATTGTAATGTGTGCTGTAACAACACAAATGCTGTAATGTGCAGTATTTCAAACAGTCTGGGTTGCTGATTGGTTGAAATTACGATGGGTCTTCATGGCACCACTGTGGTATCCCACAAATCCTAATAAACACCAGGCAGACACCAGCAGATTAAGGCTCACAGACAATTACAGTCTCGCCCCGGTTGTCCCCACAGGTGAGCCAGAGATCCGCTTCACGGCAGGTCTCCATGGAAATGAGGCAGTGGGTCGGGAGATGATCCTGCTTCTTATGCAGTACCTGTGCAAAGAGTACAAAGACAGAAACCCCAGAGCCCAGCGCCTGGTGGAGGGAATACGCATCCACCTGGTGCCTTCCCTCAACCCCGATGGACAGGAGGAAGCTTTTAAAGTGGTCGGTCTAAAAAAAGAAAACAGTCAGTCAATGACAACAAATTTTAATTACTGGCTAAAACAAAGAGGAAATGTCTGTGAAACATAGTGGGCTACTTAGTTGAGTATGTAGCTTTTACCCAATTTCTTCTCTGCAGGGATCAGAGCTGAGCAGTTGGACCACCGGACACTTCACCAACGAGGGCTTTGACATCTTCCAGAACTTCCCTGATCTGAATAGTATCCTGTGGGATGCTGAGGATAAGGGCATGGTGCCCAAACTCACCCCCAACCATCATGTGCCTATACCAGAGCACTTTGAAGCTAATAGTTCGGTAAAAAGACCCCAAACACACATATATACACATATATATATATATATAAATACACACACACACAGGGCTTTGAGATTTACCAGGTTGCGGTAAACAAAAAGAAAAGTATTTTACATGAGATTCTGATCCTCTGTGTGATCCTGATCTTCCTGCTTTTGTTCCAGATTGCTGTGGAAACCAGGGCCATAATCTCCTGGATGAAAAGCTATCCATTTGTGTTGGGCGCAAACTTCCAGGGTGGGGAGAGAATTGTGGCCTATCCTTATGACAGCTTACGTCTCAACAAGCCTGCTGAGAGCCAGAAGCCTCGCAGCCGCAAGAAGAGACAGTATGACTTGTTTCCTTACCTGTGTTCTGTTGTTGTTTCTGTACATTTACATACACATGTATGGTCCAAATGCTAACTTTTGCTAACTGAACCACCAAAAGAGGGCTTTATAATTCATTTAGATTCATGTCTGCAGGTATGAGGATGAAGGTTTTGATGTATCTGAGTGGGGAAGGGGCTACCATGAGGAGCCAGTGGAAGACTGGAGAAGCAGAGGGTATGCAGAGCCAGAAGAGGAGTGGCGGGGCCATGGATATGACCATGGTCGCGACACAGGCTATGACCATGGTCACGACACAGGCTATGACCATTTTCGCGACACAGGCTATGATCACGGTCACGACACAGGCTATGACCACGGTCACGACACAGGCTATGACCATGGTCGCGACCCTGGCTATGACCATGGCTACGACCCTGGGTACGACCATGGCTACAATCAATACAACCAGGGTTATGGGCACCGGGAGGAAGAAGACGATGATAGAGAAAGAAGTGCAGGCTACCATTATGCTGAGCCTGAAGATGAGCCCCGCGTGACTGCAGACGAATCCCTCTTCAGGTGGCTGGCTATCTCCTATGCC
>VUQR01017191.1:9872-34897 GCA_015108515.1 Hemichromis elongatus
ATATAACATAGTTATAAACTGAATATAGTATAAATCTAAACTGCTGATTCCCATTTCCCATGTGTGCAAGCGTCTCTCTCTATCTCTCTGTCTCTCTCTCTCTCTCTCTCTCTCTCTCTCTCTCTCTATATATATATATATATATATATATATACACACACACACATATATGCATGTTTGTGTGCATGCTTGTGTGTGGCATAGGAAGCTATGTGCGTCAGTGGGAATAGGGACTTTAATCAGATTCAGAATCAGCTCTCTCCTCGCTGGCTTCAAAAGCTTGTTAGAGGGAAATTATGGGGAAAAAGGGAGAAGCAGTCTGAGACAGCCAGGGAGTTTTTGATTACCCTTAATACCTCCAGTGGACATTATGGAGAGTTGATTGTATATTTATACTGCAATCCTGATCCCATGTTGAAATAAAAATGTCACTGATTAATAAGCTAATGTGATAAATATGTATTATTTATATAAATTATGGTGTTGTATGAAAACATTTTATTGTAAAATGAAACAGGTTTTGCTGAAAAATAAAAATAGGACACAGTTGCCAGGAAGTAGGCTGCTGCAGATTGTACTGTCTAGCACAGGGTTTTGTCCATCATCAAAACTGACAAATGAGAGTTGGCTGTGAATGAGACTTGAAGGAACAGCGAGCGCATATTTTTAAAAAAAATTATACTGGGGTCATAGATCAAAGAAGCTGAAGGGTCATTTTATCTTAGACTTCCAAACAGTCAGATTAAGGCACCTCATCACTGGCTTCATTTTACGCTATGTTTATCATTTTGAATGAGGTTTGTGTTTTTTTTTAAGTCTCGTTTGGTTCTTTAGCCATCAGAATTATTGTCTGAAGGCCAAGAAAGATGCCCAACGGATTTACTTTTCCAAGTGAATCATCTTGGCCTTGCCGTATCAGTCCATTTGATTGACCTTTGTTATTATTATTTATTTATTTATTTTATTTTTAGTTGTTACAGATGGGACAGACATGACTGGGGGATAGGAAAGGGAAAAGAAACAGAGGGGAAGAGGGACAGTGAGAAACGGCAAAAAAAATCTCCTGCATCACCTGTTAAAAGAAGAAAAAAGAAAAAAAAAGAGAAAAAAGCAAAAAATAGAACAACATAATGAACACAACACCATCGCAATAATCTAGCTAAGTGTAAATAACAGTAAATACTAAATATTAAATGTTATTGTGCGGCACGCAAGACCGACAGCGCACAATGTGCTTCGAGGTAGCAGCCAAGAAAGGTGTAGTTTGTGTCTGTGAACACCTGTGTGCACACCACTGAGGACAACCGCACTTGTATTCAAAAGCTTTCTTCATGTGACGATCTGCTAGAGGGTGTGGGGAGACATAGCCCTGTCCCACAGGTCATGAAGCAAGTATGCAGGTGATCCAGGCTCCAGACATCCAGAGACCCTCAGAGTAACCGAGTCCCAGGACCAATGGAGAGGCAACCGTGCCACCCTCCTGGGAAGAGCTGAGGAGAGCCCCAGCAGCCATGGAGCAGAAGCCATAGGGGGACTGCAGTGACGTGCCCGCAGGCTCTGCCGGCAGCCAGCTGCGCCAGAGTGAGGCCCCCCCCCCTCACCTCCCGGAAGGGGCCCGACCGAGCCACAGACACCAGGCCCTGCCAAGCAGCTGCCGGGAGTGAGCCGGTACATACTTAATCGCCCAACCCCGGGCACCAAGGACCACCAACGCACTGACAGCTGAGGGCATCAGCCACCAGCAGGGAGTGTGGTGGGGGGATATAGGCCTCCATACCTTAGAGGGACTGTTATTGGCTTGCCTGAATGAAAGTTGCCATAACAACTGTGCAATTTTCTCACATTTTTACCTACACTTCTTTAAACATACTTAGAAAATCGTGAAGAGTCATTTTTCATCGGGGGCCACATACAGCGCACTCTGGTCTTAAGTGGGCTGGAGCAGTAAAAATCCCCTTACTGTCTGTGGTAAAAAAGAGCCAGACATTTCATCCCTGTGACATTTCAATATAAGAAAAAGGAGTGCAATTTCAACAGCACTTCTCAGTTTTACTACATGATAAAGAAATGCTGCTCTGTTAAATAAAAGAACACGGTCAGCACGACTCTTTGAGCTTAAATTGTAAAAAATAAAAGTGTAAAATTACTGAAATAGTTGTGATATCTAACTACCCAGACCCAGATTAATTGTAAAGAAGAAAGTTGTTGTGAACACTTACTTAAAAAAAAGAAAAAAGCTTTCTGTTGTTAATGGTGGAAAAAATATAAGCTGTCATTTAATTCTTTTATCTATTACTTTGGTGCACTATGAAAGAATGTGGGGGAGACCTTCATCAGTAGGACAAGTTGTAAAGTTTGTGAAAATACAGTTAAAAGATGAAAATGTATGCCCAAAGACACCCAGTAGACTGGATTGGAGTCTTTGCTGGGACGATTCTGGACCTCAGACCAGAAGGGTTGACCCTCCTGCTGTACGTCATGAGGATTGCTAGTGTTAAAGACAATACATATACTTTATACCAGGGGTGTCAAACTCAATTGCACAGGGGGGCCAAAACTCAAGGCACACTTTAGGTCACGGGCCAAACAAGATAAGAATTTATTGAAGACAGTAAAACAATGTTTTTTGAAAATTAATATGACTAAAAACAGACAGGAATAGTATTCCAGAATAAATAAACTTAAAAAAATACTTTAAACATTCTGGTCTCCATAAAAATATATCCTGTCAAATTTACATGAGTTAGAAATATGAACATGCTGCCAAAAACCCCAGAAAAAATAAATGAAAACATCCACAAGGTTGGAGGCGCATGTAGACGGAGCTGGGGCATTGCTTCACGAATGGAACTAATAAAATGTGCGGGCCATTCAGTGTCGTACTTTTGCTTGAGTGTCCCGTTACACTGCAGCTCCATCTGAATCTGCACAGGTGCAGTTTCCACGTCAACTGTGTAAGGGTTTGTGCTTCGAAGTCACCAAAGTGCCGTGAGGACTCGTGCGCTCTGTTTATCAGCAAAGTGCACCGACTTGGTTCAACATTACTTGGCAACAGTGAAAGTGAGGCACATTGCACTGGTGCATTTGTGACAGCTTCACTTGAAATGCCTTCACTGCATCATACATGCCATGTCCATGAACTGACAGATTTCCTTGCTCAGTCCAAAATCTCTATTGAGAACTTTTTCCCAACTCAGCCAACAGACCTCTGTTCAGGAATGTCGGCAAACTCTGAATCTATTTTCCGCATAAAAGACTGAAATTGATGGTGATTTAAACCTTTAGTTTGGATAAAATTTACAGTTTGCGTTACAGTGCTCATTACATGCTCCATTTTTAGGACTTTACCACACACAGGTACAGTTCTCCTCCTGCATCTTTACTCACATCCTACCGACTAGTCCACTTTTTTCACCGCACAACACCGGCGCTCCATCTGTTGTAAGTCCAACAAGTTTGTCCCAGGGCAGGTTCATGTCGGTTACACCTTGACATACGTTTCTGCTCAAGCTCACATTTTCCGAAATCTGCGTTTTGTCTGGACAAAAGACGTCACACACCTTCATCATGCAGCTCTTCAGAAACTCTACCCCAGTAAATGGCTGGGCTGATCTCCCCTGCTACAATAAAACTTATCTCACGGGTCAGATATAAATGTACGCTGAGCCGGATGTGTACCGCGGGCCTTGATGTTGACACATCTGCTGTCACGGCGAGGTGCGCCGGTGTGTTTGTTAGAGTGAAAAACTATGACGAAACTATGATTGACTATGATAACAAAAAGTAAAACTATGACTGTGGCTCAGACTGTGACAGGAATTATGACTGTGACTAGATGACATGAGGGAAATTGTCAGATGTCCTGAGGAGGAACAGTAAGAGACAAAGAACTTAAATACAGACATGAGGTGATCAGGGGAAGTGGAGACACATAAGGAAACAGCTGACTAGGATGAACATAATGATGCACAGGAATTGTAAACTAAAGCACGAAGACATGGAAACTGGACTTTCAAAATAAACAGGAAAACATGACAAGACACAGGCATGACAGCATTAACCAGGCAGACCAGAAACGTGACAGATTAGACACAATAAACAACAAGGCAAACTTTAACACATGGGAAGGCGACCCAAAGGAGACCTACTAAACAATGAATAATAACTACAACTAAGGAACCCCGGAACTAATGCAAAAAGGACTAACTATAAACAATGAATATCAAAATACAAGAAAACACAAAGCGCTGGGTCATATGACCCGGGACTGTGACATCTGCTTTATACTATTTATTATTTATTTTATTTATTTGTTTTTAATAAAACTTCTGCTGTCTATAACCCATGGACATCGCCATACACTTTGTAGCCTGCACCACCCTCAAATACTTCTCATGCAGTATCACAGTTCCTCTTTTGGGACTCTATTAAATGCTTTCTCTACATCCACAAAGACAGTGCAACTTCTTCTGACCTTCTCTGTACTTCGAGATCAATGCTCTCAAAGCAAACATCACATCTGTAGTCCTCCTTGTCCAAGACACTTTGCCCTCTTTCCTCTGTCCAGAGGATAAACCAAACACCTTCTCGGCACCACTCCAGCTGTACTTTCTTAGTCATCGACTAACTTGGGAAAAAAATCAAATAACCGTGACATTCTTTTAAAGGAGAATTTTAGTAAGTTGCTAGTAGTAGGGCAAACCTAACAACTACGAATTTAGCCTCATAAACAAAACATATGTGTCCAGCATCCACATAAGGCACCATCATTAACTGGTTTCCACTGCCTACCTGTTCAGTTATCCATAACACTGTCAATGTCAGCAGGTAGAGGTAGACACTCTTATTACTGTAGGTTATAATATAAAATAATGTTTTGTATCTGTCAGCTAATATTGACCATGTTGGATTTTAGTTCCTTTTTGCACAATTTTCCATTTTCACACCAGTTCAGTTCTACTTGTCACAGTCGTAAATAAAATAATAGAGAGCAGCAGGTCGCTGGGGACAGTCAAGTAGCGCTGACACTACAAAGCACCTTTGAGAGAAGTGTGCACTAAGCAAAATGAGAATAAATGTTACTTGCTGTGTATACTGCCCACCATTACCCTTGTTTAATTTGTGCACATTGCCCTCTGCTTCCGAATACTGCCATCTCTTGCACTTTCCTCTGTGAATGCCTGCCGTGTAATAATGCAGCTCCTAACCCCTTCCCTGCTAGAATAATGCCGGCTTTCTTTCATGTCCAGCTGTGTCCTAAACACTGAGCAGCTTAAACCATGAGTCACCTGAGTTTTTATGCTCTACCTGCTGACTCTTCTGCTGTCCGTCTTCCTTTTCTTTTCCACTAGACAATGTCTGAAGACATACAGTAGCGGCCTGTGACAATCTTTTCTGGTGCTTCTATTTTATTCCCTCAATCCTCTCTCAGCCTGGCTTTCCTTTGGTTGAGGTATTATATTGTCATTCTGCAGATATAGTACATCTGCATCAAAATTACACCATACATCCTCTTTTTGTGGTGTCTCATAAGTAAAGAACAATTAAATTTTTCATCCCTGTCTAAAGGAGGTGAGCGCTTTACCTTAAACAGCCTGGAAAACATAACATCTTCTTGGTTCTTTCGGCCACTACGAGAGACTAAAAACTATTTACTCAACGGCCTGGGAAAGATGTGCAGAATGTACACAAATACAGTATATACACACACTCATCCATGCCTTTGCATTGCTTAGTGCTTATTGCAGCCAGACAAACCCATCAAACTTTATCAGCCCCTAAGGGCTGCTGCTGACACTAATTCATAGAGACAGGCTCTCAAGTGCATCTACACAACTCATTTTCAGTGTTTCCTTGAATACCTGAATAGGTCTGTCCACCGTCTGTGACTGCTGCGAGAAAAGCCTGTTGGATTCAAGATGGACAGCTTTGATTGATGATGTGTCTCTTTTGTGAAGGAATGTGGAAGAGGCTATGATAATGGTGTGCTTAAAGCAGAGAAATATGGACACAGACGTTTCTGATGGTCATGTTCTTGGTTCTTATACTTTGATATGACTGATGGAGGTCTGGAAAATCTGCTGTCGTTTATTTGACGCTAAGGCTCGACCACCAGTGTAACATAAAGACGTAACAACATTTTATTGAGCTTTTACTTGTCTAGTCTTTATTGGAGGCATTGCAGCAGAGAAATTGTATCGTTTATTTTAAACTGTCTTCAAAAAAAGCTTGTGGATATTGTGGGTGAGCTCTGTGTCACAAAGTTCTCAGTGTAGACCAGCGGTCCCCAACCTTTTTTGCGTCATGGACCGGTTTATTTTCAGACAGTATTTTCACAGCCTTTAAGGTGTCGCGGATAAATACAACAAAATAAAATGATACGACCGAGACGTAAACTGTGGTATTTTGTAAATATAATAGTAAAGACGAATTCGTTTTGTAATTGTGTAACTTTATTAGCAGTAAATCCACACCCGAGCCTCACCTCTCGCGGTCTGGTAGCAAACGAGTCATGGACTGAAACCGGTCCAAGGCGCGGGAGTTGGTGTAGAGCACATATTTAGTGGGCAAATATACCTTTTTTTGTTAGTTTTTTCTGTTTGGCTTGTTGTTTAAAGGAATTATTCAATTCCGGTTCTAAAAAATAGATGGCCACCCCTTCCTGAGAGTGGTTCTGCTGGAGGTTTCTTCCTTTTAAAAGGGTGTTTTTCCTTCCCCCTGTCTCCAAAGTGCTTGGTCATAGGGGGTCACATGATTGTTGGGTTTTTCTCTGTATGTATTATTGTAGGGTCTACCTTACAATACACAGTGCCTTGAGTTGACTGTTGTTAATTTGGCACTGTATAAATAAAATTTAATTGAAAATTTCTTCAAGTCCAGTTTAAAAATGAATCTTGTGTTTCCCTTTCATTTTATTTTCTGGAATTTTATATGTTTGCTAAGTGCAGAAAAGTAAACACAACACCCACAGACATATGCCAAAATGTGCACTCAACCAAAAATAATTGTATCCCCATAAGCAAGTTACAGCTCAACAATTGAAACAGGGACACATTTTCCAATAAAAATGACTCATGAGTCTACAAACTAATCCCACAAACTCAAACCCGATACAGAACTGGAATGTGATGTGCAGAAATGTCTGGGTGTGGCATACGCGTGTCTTGCCAGAGATGATAAAATGCTTTATAAATCACTATTTGAGAGGGGAATTACTACACATCCCCTCTGTGAACCTCTTCTTAGACGTAATTTACAGGGAATAATGACCGTCTACCATCTCTTCCTCCTGGGACATTTTCATAATCAAGTTTAATGAAGAACACTTAGAAAGAAAAATTGACCCAGTGCACAGACGTGGGTTTAATTTCATTCATTCATTCATCATAGGGACAATGTATGACACATTACCGTCTCCCAAAATATTGGCGCTGAGTCGAAGATGAGCCAGGCTGTGAATCCCGACTGAGAAAATTGAGAAACTAAAGTTGCTCACTGGGATGACAGAAAAGCCAGTTTTGGCCTAAGTTCACAACACATAAGCAAACATTTCCTGACAATGATCAAGGAGAGAGGTGAAGACGTTTGGCTTGAGCTGGTGGAGCTAAATTGCTTTAGATGTTGTTCATCATTTATTTTCCCTGGCATAGATTTAAAGCCTCAAACTCAAAGTTTAGTCTTTCTCTTACACAGTTTTTACAACTCTGAGCCTCGTTGTTTTTGTGATTATTGTCTAGGCTCTTTTTTAACGTTGTGATTATTAGACGTGACACTGTGTCCATATTCTACACTAAAGCAAAACAAAAAAAATCATTTATGTACAAAATCACATTTTGTAGCACTGACACCAGTTTCTTAGGAGTTAGTCCAGTTCTAGATACACAATGGCCAAAAACTAATAAAAAGAGTCACATCTTTTACTGCAGCAATAAGGTGTTTTTCCCTTATCATAGCCTGAAGTCCTTGGGGAAGATTTATCATTGATGGCTTTTATGAGGAAACTCTACAATAAAAATTACCAAAAAAAAGTCAATTTGTTATGTTTCTTTTCCAGATCCACAAAAAACAATCTGCCAGGCTCGATCACGGCAGCAAAAATCTTGTTACTTTAATTTAAATTATTTATGCCACCCAAGAAAGCAAAGCCTTCTTGACTCTCCTTTATCCAAGGCCCTCATAAAAAGTCCTCTGATGAACACCTCCCATATGCAACCTTGTACTGAGAAATAGCTTTCTGTCCCTTAAAGGCTTTTTTTCTCATTATAATGGACATGTCTAGCTTGAAATGTTGCCTTTCTAATGGCTTTTAAATGTGTTTGGACACTCTCTCGACTGACTGTTATTTTTGTTATTTCTGTGTCTCTGTGACCAAAGATAATGGTCACAAGGATACAGAGAGAAACTTTAAAAAGTCTCAATCTCCGGTCTCAACTTTTTTGAAATGGTAGTATCATCTGTTTGTCTGTTGTAACATCAGTAAATACCTTGCTCATGAGCTTACAGTCTCATTTGCCAACTGAAAACGATGGCGTGTTCATTTTGTAAATTATGATCTCCATGTTATGAGCAGTGTTCCTTGCTTGCTTATTGCCGCATGGCCAAAATAGATATTTCTTTCCAAACCTAAATTATATATATAAAAACAAACTCCTTATAGCTTACAATACATGGAGCGAATCAGTCAGAGTTGTCCACGGAATTATATACCTAAATACTTCCACTTAAAAATAATGAATAGGGCAACAAACATAAAACATTTTTATTCAAGTTGCTATATTTTTATCAGATTTATTAGATGCCTAACGAGCACACAGGCTGATTCATAGGATTATTATTATTATTATAATTGTGATTCACTTTTATAAATGCTGTTGATGAATATAGCCAGATCACTGGCAAATATTTTGATCATAGTTTTTACTGACAAGACAATCTTCCCAAAATAATATCAGTGCTGGATTTTCTGAGTTGGGCAGCATCAGGACTTCTGTGCTGACTATCAGGTTTCTGGTTTTCAGGGTGACAGCTGCAGAGGATTATACAAAATGTGACCTGTGGTTGAGAAGAATTAGCTGACACACTATAGCTGACAAATAATAAAGAAGCTGGAGAACTAAGAAACTGAAGTGTGTGAAGTGAACATTTCTTCCAAAATGTCCAGTCCACACAGTTTCTGAAAGCTAAAACTAAATAAAAGAGTTAGCTTATTTACTATGACAGAATTAGAGAAATGTGCACATTACAACTTACATGTATTGAATCAACATGGTCGACACTGGAATGATAACAATGGTATCGCCTTTTTAGCCATAAATGTTTCATTAGGATAATCAGCAGCATATAAAGGGAGAACTGTTTACTAAAAACAGCAGTTTATCATGTCCTATTTCTTGGAGCAAGAACTCAGATCGGAGAGCCTAAGAGAAAGTCAACTTACTTAGCAAGCTCTTTTTAACATCTCTCCAGCAACATTTAAAGTAGAATAAATAAATAAATTTAATTGAATTTAAACGGTGAAATAATCAGGGAAAATGTGGTCACCATGGTTTAATGCAGAGTTATAGCTTTAGTCAGACAGCAGTCGGGATCACTTCTCTTCTCTAATCCTACACGCTCTCATGATCTTTCTCCAAATACCTGCATTCATTATTTTAACTTTCTTCAGTTGTCTTTTTAGATCCATTTATTCATCCTCACCCAGTCTGCCTGCTGTTTCTTGCTTCACAACCACATTTCTCTTTCCTTCTTCCCATGGTGGGGCTAAGAGAAAGAAACAAGAAACACTTCTAAACTTCTGAGAAGCTTAATGCTCTTTAGTGGAAGCCATCTATCAAACTGGCAGACTGTCACCCTAACACAGCACAAAAACGCTCCCTCACAGACGCTATCCACATGCTTTATGTTGTTTTCCTGCGTTAGCTAAAGACGTACGAGATTTACCTTAAAGAAACTGCACACTTCTCTATTCATAGCATATGACACAATGAGTGAAAGTCTGAATCTGTGTCCTTAGTAAAGGAACAGTTTTGAGTGTCTTTGTGTAAGCGTGTTCAGGCACAAAGGCAGCTCTCTTAATATCATATTTTGACATTGAGCAGAGGCCATGGAGCAAAAGAGCTCCTTCTACAGTAAGTGGTTTAGAGGACACACACTTCAGAGCTTTGTGGAAGAAGAGGCCATTAAGGTTGCAGCTGGGGTGTAAAATTGTGGTCAAAAAACTAATTTATATTGCATTTACATCTTGTGGGGATTTAGTGTTGTTTTCATTTTATTTTGAAACTCAGAGTCATATTTAAAAAATAGCATTTCAGCAGCAGAAATGCCAACAATCATGTGCCACAGGAACACCACAGGAAATGTAGTGTTGTTCATTGAGTAACAGCAGGCTAAAAGTTTTTTCATTCTTTCAATTAATATTAGAATTGAAAATGAATACTTTTAAAGCTTCTTTGGAGATTCGGTTTGACAGTAGCAAAGATAGCATAGCTGCTAATATTAGCTGAATTTCCAAGTGGATTTGTCATTCCAGGGCAGTAGCAGTCTGAAGAAATCCCCCCTGAAAACGTTGAAATGCTGCCTTCCCGGTAGCTTTTGAATGTTGTTACAATGAAGATACAGATTTTGATTAGATAAAACTACTTATCACTTGAACCTGTGAAGTATGCTGTTGGTTGTTAGGAGAAAAATCTTGATTAGCTAGAGTATAAACAAGATGTGAACAAAAACATCTTGTCATGTCTTTTATTCTGTCTTCCTTCTCTCTCCCCAACCAGTGGAGGCAGACGGCCGCCCCTCCTTGAGCCTGGTTTTGCTTGAGGTTTCTTTCTGTTAAAAGGGCATTTATCCTTCCCACTGTCGCCAAAGTGCTTGCTCGTAGGGGGTCATATGATTGTTGGATTTTTCTTTGTATGTATTATTGTAGGGTCTACCTTACAATATAAAGCGCTTGAGGCGACTGTTGTTGTGATTTGGCCTATATAAATAAAATGGAATTGAATTGAATTGAATGTGCCTTCACATTAAACTATTTGAACATCCATGTGCTTTCATTTAGGATAAATGCAATTAAACTGAACTACCTGTTTCCATTAATTTGATCATCTGTTCAGTATGTGTTGCTGTGTTAGTGAAAACTAAAATAATTCAGAAGAAATCTTTCTCCTTTCACCCACAGGTCGCAAGTTTATCATAGCCAACGCAAGAGTGGAGAACTGCGCCATTATTTTCTGTAACGATGGCTTCTGCCACATGTGTGGCTACTCAAGGGCTGAGATCATGCAGAAGCCATGCGCATGTAACTTCCTGTATGGACCTGACACCAAGCGACTAGCTATCGCCCAGATGGCGCAGGCCCTCCTGGGGTCAGAGGAGAGGAAAGTGGAGATCAACCTTTACAGAAAAGACGGTAGGAAAAACAAAATATACTCTGCTCATCATTTCAGAGCTGTTTCTGCTCATGTAGGGGGTGTGCACCTGTTTCTGGTCTGATGGAGATGAACCTCTCAATTTAATGTGGATGTTTGCATGTTTGGGAATATAAGTAAATAATTCATAATAGTCACAGAAGTGTAAAGCTAGCTTTATGTCAACTTTGTGTTGGGGGATGGAAGATGTGGTGTGCTAGAGAGGTTAGGAAAGGTTATGGCATGCTAGCTGCTTTAATGGCAATAGTAGTAGTACATGTTTATTACATATATTTATAAACATGTAGTTTATTCACTATACTAGGGACTTAAATGTAGGGACTGTGACTGGTAAAGTGAGAGATTTGGCTGATATGATGGAGAGAAAGGAGGTAGATGTGTGTCCAAGGTCCTTTCACTAGGTTGAAAGGTAGTAAGCCCAGGAGCATTGAAGGTCGATTCAAACTGCTCCACCATGGTGCAGATAGGAAGACAAATGGAGTAGGGGTAATCTTGGAGGAAGAGTATCTGAATAGTGTTGTTGAGGTGACATGATCGTGAGTTTGAAGCTGGCAATTGAAGGCATAATGTTAAATGATGTCAGTGTGTATGCCTGACAAGTTGCATGTCATTTAGGTGAAGGGAACAGAGGTGACAAAGAAGTGTTGGGTATAGATGGTGTTAAAGAGAGTAATGCAAAAGGACAGATAGTGGTGTATTTTATAGACAGGACCCAAATGGCTGTGGTGAACACACTTCAAGAAGAGGAAGGAACATAGGTTGACAAACAATACTGGAAAATGGTGCACACATTTAGATTATATCTTATGCTGAAAGAGATAGGAGGTTGTAATGTGGTGTCAGGGGAGAATGTAGTTAGCATCAGATAGTAGGTTGTAGAATGACTTTGGAAATAAAGAAGTTGAAGCGTGTGAAGCTAAAGACAAGGATTCAGTGGTGAAAGTTGAAGAATTGTGCACAGTGTTTTGAGGAGGAATTGAGGCAGGCTCTGTCTGGCAGGGAATAGGTACCAGATGACTGGGAAAGTACAGCTGAAGTAGTGAGGGAAACAGCCAAGAAGATGTTTGTTTTATCTGCTGGACAGAGAGAAAAAAAAGGACAAGGAGATTTGGTGGAAAGTGTTCAGGAGCATGCAGTCAAACAAAACGTGTCATAGTCAGGGAGAAGAAGAAAATAGATAGAAGTTCTTGCATTCTAGGAATACAGCAGAGAGAAAAGGTGACAAAGTAAAAGAATAGGTTGTATGTGATGCTGAAAACTAGGAAAGAGAAAAAAGGACTTTTAACAACAGAGAAACAGAGTGATCGAGCTTGAAAGGATGTGCAGCAGCTCAGGGTAAATAACGATAGACCTAGGTAAGGTTGGTGCAACACATGTATGAGGTGCAGAGTGACAGATGGATACAAGGCATGGCTGGGATTACATTAGATCTGAGCTCCTTCTTCTTTGCATAGGCTGACAGAAGAAGTCAGGCAAGATTCTCTGTAAACCCTGATGTTAGCAGATCTGTAGTGAGACTAGAGAGCAGGTGGAAGAAAGCCTAGAGAGAGGTGGAGGTATGCTCAGGAGAGAAGAGGAGTAGAATCCAGTAAAAGCAGGACAGAATACATGTGTGTGAATGACAGCGAGACAGGTGTGACAGAGAAAATACAAGGAATAAGCTTAAATACTTGGGGTCGATCACCCAAAGCAATGAACAGTGCAGAACAGAGATGAAGACATGTGCAGGCAAGGTGGAGTGGGTGGAGATGAGTGTCATGGGTGATTTGTGATATAAGGATAGCAGCAAGAGTGATTCAGGTTCAGCTTCGGCTGAATTTCACATGGAGGTTTTGAGTGGCATGCATCTCCACTGGCATTAGGACCTCTTTTGCTGCTCTCATAACCCTTAGGCTGTAGGCCAACAGGGACTCTGTGCCCACCATGGGTCCTTCCTCTTTTTCTTATTTATTTTTCATTTTTACTTGAATTGAAGTTAAAGAAGAGTCCATGTAACGGGATACATATCAATAACTGCCTAGTGTCTTAATTAATGAATCATCATGTTAAATCAACAAGATTGAATTTGATTAAGTTAATTCTGATTATGGTTCTTACCACAAGTTACCAACTCCAAAATTGGCCTGAAATTGAAATTGGCCTGCTGCATATATTTATTTTTTATTTCATAAATATATGCAGCAGGCCAATTTCAGCCGATTCCTTTAGTCAGCCTCCAGTGACTGTAAAAGCTTCTCACTTAGCCTTAGTACTTGTTTCTGTGTTGTGTAGGGAACATTTGGCACATAGTGGCTCATGTTTTTGTCTAAGTTTGTATGTGTGAATAGTTTGACTGCTGTTTAGTCCATGTTTTAATTTGTGTCTTTAGCAACTCACTTACTGCCAGATTTTTTTTTTCCTTTTGAGCAGCACAAAAGTTTAGGACGTAGATGGTGCGTGTGGTCTGTTTCCAGATGGTATTTAAAATAAATCCGTCTGTAAATGTGGTAGATTATTACTGAGTGAGATAACAATTTTAAATAGCCATCTGTTCTTTTTCATGCCACAACTGTTTTAATGAAATAGCAGTATGTTGAAAATAGGCTCACCTGAATGCATTCATAATATACACATTAGAGGAAGATAAACATGTCAAATCCTTGAAGAAGTCTGTCCTATCACAAGAATGTATTTCTGATCGCCATTACAGTAGGTAGCTTTCATCGTGAAAAAGAGGCGCGTGTTAATAAAGAAAGCAACTCCCTGGGCTACGGCCAGAGCATCTGCTGGATATTTTCCACCTGTAGACAGACAACAGAGCAGCAGAAGACAGGGTTAGATGGAGGAAAAGAAGGCAAAAGGGAAAAGTGGGGACTAAGAAACAGGAAGACACCACAACGCTGATAAGTATGGAACGACCATTGGGTGAAAGGTGTGAGAAACAAAGTGGGAGCATGAGGCAGAGAGAGAAGCAGCAACCGTTGTGTGAAAGTGACGAGGAAAGTAAAAGAGAGAAGACGGGGGAGAGAGGTGGAGCCTGCTGTATGCTCTCTAGTGATGTTTATGAGGAGCTGTCTGCCAGGTCAGCTCCCCCCCTTCACAGAACTCACTTTCCACTGTTTATACCAGTCGCTTGGTCTCACACAAAGAACCTAGTAAAAGCTACAAGCCTTTCACTGGATAACTCCACCATGCTAACAACACATAGCTGTTAGCTTTTCTGGAAGACCGCAATATACTCAGTATACCCTTTTATTGCAGACAGAAGAAAAAATATCATATTAACTCAAATGGAATAGCACTGTAATTTAGAAGTGACTCATGTAATGACCATTCTCAAAGCATTGACTAATCTGGTCATATATCCACAAAGTATAACTCCTGGAGGTAACGAGAGGTCACCGAGGGCTAGCTGCCACAGAGGGACAGTGGACATTCTCAAACCATATCAAATGCATTTATCAAATATTACAGGGAGGTTTTTGTATGATTCAAAGTGTACAAGTGCAACTCTCATTTTCATGCAAGGAAGAGTCCTCTACTCCTGGATACCTTATGCAGCAGTTTATTTCTGCCCAAGGTCTTGAAGATTATCGTACATTTTAAGTAGTTAAGTAGTTAATTAACGGTGTATGGTGTTTCCTTCAGCTTATGTCTAAATAGTTTCATATTTCATTTTCACACCAGCTTAACTGGAGCAGATTGGACTTCATTTACTAAAATATGCATGGAAATGTTCTTACCCTGTGCAAAAAATGAGTAGAAAAGCAAACTTACCATCTCATTTATGAAACCTGAAGCCTGTTCTGTTCTTGCCACTCTCCAAATGTTAGTGAATCAGAAATGTCTTGAACCAGCAGTTTGCACCTCTAAGGCAAGAAATCAGAAGAAAGTCTGACTGTGAAAATTTGACTGTAGTGACTGAGTTTGGAAACCAGAGAAGGCACAGCTTTCCAAAAGTGTTTCCACAGAAACGGTGGCCATTTAAAGTGAATAAATAAATAGATAAATAAAAAGCATCACTCAAGCTGAATCTCATTTGGTGGCTTAAGTCAAAAAAGAGTTTGAAAAAGGCTAACAGGCTACAAGAAAAAAAATCAGGTGGAGGACACAGGCCATGTGATCTGTCATCCTGAGAGGAGAAACTCACTGCAATGATCAAACAATGATAGAGGTCATTTTCAATAAAAGATAAGAACATGAAAGATACAATAAGACGAGATAGGAGACACATGTTTAAACTGACAGATGGATCCCAGTCATGTGGACGCTGCACGTGCAGTGGTAAAGAGAGAAAGTGAAGCTGTCCATTTACCTGATCGATCAGTGTTCCTATCAAGCAGTGCAAATGAGCTTTCTCTAAATGGTGGATGTCTTTCTTAGAAATGAGGTAAAGAGTTCAATCTTTCAGGAGCACTTCAGAGTAGAGCCACTGCTCTTCTCCATCAAATGGAGTCGACACCTGAGTGAGGTGTTGTTCTACTTGGACGAGGACCTGCTGAAGAGATTGTATCTCTACAATGATCTGGGAATACTTCATGGTTCCCCTGGATGACCTGGAGGAGGGGAGTGATGAAAACGAGGTCAGGGTTTTCCTGCCGCTACCATGGCAACCCGTTCCCTTCCCCACAAAAAATGGATGGGCGGAGGTTAAAGCCACACATTTCTATTTAGTATTCAATTTTCTTATTGAGCATTTTATAGCTTATGGTGTTTTTATTTACAGTTTGTAAATGATTAAATAAATAAAATAAATATTATTTTTAATCGTTATTAGTAATAGCCTTTTAAGGCAGCCAAGATGTCATTTGTTCTGTTAACAACGTTGGGATTGAGAGGGGCTCAACTCTCATTACATGTTAGAGGGTAAAAGGTCTAACTATGCAACCTCTTATGTTTACAGTGACACAGAGTTTTATATGTCATTTTGCTAATAGTAGATCATCTTTATTCTTAATCAAAGATATAAGTCTAATTAATATGTTAAATGAGAAATGCAGTTTAAGTAATGAAAATTATTGTAATGTCTAGATTTTTTGTGTAGACATGATCCAGCTTTGACCTTTGCAGTTTAGTGTCTGTGTGCGTCTCCGCAGGAATGAGGAAAGATAAGAAATATGTCACAAACGCATCATTATGCACAACTCTGAATAAGAGAAATAGTATTAAGTATGTTGTAACTGTTAAACACAGAATCATAATTCATGTGTGATTTTGCTGAGTTAATCATGCTTAATGCTTAAACAGGCCTCTCACTTAGATTTCTTGTGGAGTTGCATGTTTGTGAAAAGATGGCCTTGGAGGGGGAGTGGTAGTTAGACCTGGGTGAGTCCCCAATGGCTGCCCACTGGCTGCACTGCCTACTGGGCAAGACCCCTAGGATTAGAGATTAGGACTTTTTTAAAGAGCCAATCCAGACTTCCTGTATTGGAGTGCTGCTTCCAAAGATCAACAGTTTGCATGCAAACAAATTGAGTGTGAAACATTCGCACGCATGAGTTACACAAAGAGCTGTGCTAACGTATTGTTAGTAAGTGTATTCAAGCCCATTGTTCCAGAAGTCCTGTGGATCTCATACTATTTTTGGGCAGGTAGGACCGAGGTGTCTCCTGTATCAGCCATAATCACACACATTCATGTTCACTAAGACACAAATAGAGAATAGCTAACCCCGGGAAGCCACCTTCGCACTGCGAGAGAGCTGCTGATCGAACACTGCGGACGCACCTCATCCATAATGCACACAGAGAGGAAACACTATGCCACCTCCTCTTGTCCCATTTGCCTTCATCTCCCCCTCCCTCTCCCTCCCTCCCTTTGAAAGGCAAAAGGGGAAAAGTAAAAAATGCCTCTCCTTTGATGTTGAACAGTAACCCAAGCAACCAATGTGCAAGCACGTGTTTTACATGAAATGTAGCCATGACCCACACATACATGCTTAGAGAGAATGCACACACAGGTATGAAGACATGGTAGAGACTCACACGCTTGCACACACACACACACGTTGTTCACACACAGACTTTGTCTAACCACATTTATCTAGTACCGGGCTTAGGCATGAGCCTTCACAATGATGGATTTCCCTTCTCACTCTCACACTCAGTTGTCACCAGTGGCTCCCCAGTTTAATCAGTCATGCTGTCCAAGTAAAGTACAATAGGAACACGTGCACACATAATCATGTAACATGGAGTATGTGGAAAGAGCTTTAGATACAGGTCAGGTGCCTTTTCCAGAAGTGTGCTACCTGTAAGGCTTTGAGGGCCTTGTGTTGAATGTCACAACAATGAAGCAACAACAGAGAATAGTTAATGTCATAAACAGACACAGTTTGCATTAGTCGAATGGATAAAGTAGGAGTCAGTTTCAACTTAGCAGAAATTCTTTTTTTCAGTTCAATTCAAGTTTTAGTTATACAGTGCCAAATCACCACATGCACTTTATATTGTAATATAAAGAGTCTACAGTAAGTTTGGATGACGTTTAACAGATGTCCGCCATTTTTGATCTCTTTTACAATCTCCCTCTCAACGCCTCTGTCTGTCCTCTTGAACTCAGCCAAGTCATGCTCTAACCTTTAGTTCCTTGTGTTTCACTTAGTCCTTCCTATTGTCTTTGTCCATGTAGCTCCAGTTGCTCGGCTTCACCCTCTCAGCCTTTCTCCACTGTATTATTCACACTCACTGTCTCAGCGGTCTGACTGTCTTTCTGTCCCTCTCTGCCCCTCGAGCAGAGAAGAAAAAAATATTCAGCATCAGCCAGCAACAATGTGGGTTCTGATAAAGGCCATCTGTATCAAGGAGCTATGAAGTTCCCTGTGATAAGCTAGATTGATTGAAAGGTGTGACTGTTCCCACTGCTGCAGGAACACTGCTGTTACAAACAGGAACTGCCAGTCAGTCCTTTAGAATAGGACAAGTGACATAAAATGTCAGAATAAGAGTGTGAGTGCTTTCGTTTTAAAAGTTTCATTGTGACAAACATGTTTCCTAAAGCTAGGACATAGGCTAACATACAAAACCATAACCAGTCCATCTCAGATACACTTGCTTTCATGTAAAAGATGTATTCAAATCAAACTTTTGAATTACATCATTTTCATCTACGCCACAATTGCGAGCAAAGGTAATCTAGTAAAACAGATTTTTAAGACACAGCTGGATTCTTCACCAGCCTCTTTGCTCTGTTTGAATAAAAGGTGCAATGGATTCACCATCCGACTCTTCTTCTGCAGGAAATGAAATTAGTGATTGCTGTCTACTTCAGTCAGTTCAAAAAGATCAAGGAGAGGAAGAAAAGTATTTTTAAAAATTAGTTTGTAAAACCCAGGACAGCAAGATGGCAGAAAAAACAAGTTAATATATTTATTTTACCATTTTGTGTGCCCTTTTAAAGTTTAATGTGACAGCTGAGCACTGGCCATCCTAAACTTCACATTTAATTTAAAGCAAATATTGAAGTCAAGAAGTGAATTCAGGACTGTGCTACATTAAGGAAATGTTTCCTGTTCTGTGTTCTATTAGGACTGGCTCAGATATTTTATTAGAAGCACAATGAAATTGAAAGATTTGGTTTTGTTCAAGACTTAATTAAATTGAAACGGGCATTATATCACCAACCTGTAGCCAGACTTAAAATAAACAGATCCCTATCAGCATGCTTTGGCCTGCAACGCGGATTGAGGCAGGGATGTGGATTAAGTCCCATACTTTTTGCATTATATATTGAACCTCTGGCTCAAGCAATATGACAAGAGGTAGAAATAAAAGGAATCTTTATAGGAAAAAAGGGAAAATAAAATTGGATTATTTGCAGATGATGTAATGTTGTACCTGAGGGACTTGAACAACTCCCTTCCCAAGCTTATTTCATTTCAATTATTTTTATATTAAAAATGCTTTAATATTAATTGGAAAACTAAACAAAACAAATACTTGGGAGTCTCCATAACAAGAAGCTCAGATTCATTGCACACTTCAAATTACCTTCTGATCACAGATGATATTAGAAAAGACTTGGTGAGGTGGTCAACATACCCATTGGACTTAAGCAGCAGAATAAATGTGATTAAAATGAATATCTTGCCAAGGCTGCTGTACATTTTTCAGGCACTGCCGGTTGAAATTCCACCTCAACAGTTTGAGGCCTGGGATAAAATGTCGAGATTCATATGGGGAGGCAAAAAGGCAAGAATACACTTCTCCACTCTGCAGTTGCCAAAAGACAAAGGGGGTGTATGGCCTTGCTTAACTTTAAATTATACTTTCAGGCAACACAATTACACCCCTTATGCCTATGGTGGGATAATTCATACACCGCAAAATGGAAACAGATTGAGACACAAGATAATACGGATTATAATTTTCAAACACTGTTAGGAGAAGATACCCACACTGACATTGTTAAGTCAAAACTTAATCCCATAACCCAGTTTTCACTTCAAATGAGGTATTGTATTGTCAAACATTTAAAACTGAAAAATGACCACAAAAGGTTGAGATGGATAGCCTTGGACGATAGTTTTAAACCAGGACAATATGAGGACTGGATCAACAGGGGCCTACCTGCTTTCTGCTTAATTACCAAAAAGGACAAAGTTAGGAGTTTTCAAGAGCTTAAAGATATTTTTGAATTCAAAAACCAAGATTTGTTTCGATATCTACAACTTGGAGACTAGTGCTATAAAGAGATAGCTGAGGCTGAGATGATTAACCCTTTAATTGGAACGATGTGCAATGTCTACCAACAAAAAACTAAGAAACTAGTATCTAAATTAAACTTCAATCTGATGAAGAACCAAAGATTCATCTCATTATATGTAAAGACAAAATGGGAACAGGAACTTCAACTATCGCTTACAGATGAAATATGTTACCACATACTGTATGTGGTTCACTTCAAACATCTACAAATTCCCAACAGTGGTGGGAATTTAATTGGAAATGCTTTGTTAGGTTTTTATCACTCCTCACATTAAGAGTAAGCAGTTAGGCATACAGCAGCCTTGTTGGAGAAATTGTGTCACAGTCTGGCTGTGAGGCTGACTGTGTGGAGTGAGGAGGTGGAGCCAAGAGCAACACGCAAGGAGAGGAAACTAATAAACAAATGAACTTGGATAACCTAATGAACTTGAACATAAACCATAAACATCAAAATAAACTAAAACTCCACACACTGGGTCAAAAGACCCAGGATCGTGACAAATTGTGGTGAAACGGCAGCTAACCACTCACACATCTTCTGGTCTTGCTCTAAAATTCACTCATTCTGGAAAACAGTGGGTAACACTCTACAAAAAGTTTTAGGTTATAAGGTTCCTGAGGACTGTACTGTATTATTATTAGGAAACATTAATGATAAGGTTAAAAGAGAGGATCTATACTTAACTAAAATTCTTCTCACCGCAGCAGGAAAAGCCATTACCAGGCTGTGGCTTAAGCCTGAGACTCCAACCTTCCTTTACTGGATAAACATAATTCAAAATGTATACATAATGGAAAAATTTTCACAGCTTTCACAATACGACTTAAACTACAGATCTTTACTCAAAGCTGGAGGAAATTGTCAATGTTTACTACTTCTAATGCAAGAAAGGATTTTATTCTCTGAGAATCGGCTCTGATCTGAAATGCACAACAACTAACGTTAAGTATTCCTGTTTGGATTCTCATACTTTATTAGTATAGGCACGCTTTATCTTTAAACCTGTATAAGATCTGTATGAGGGGTTCAGCAGTGGAAACAGACATCACTGTCCTAATTTCCAAAAATTTTCAACATGAAGGTTTTGGCATTACATAGGAATTTTTAAGTTTATTTTATAATTATATTCTAACCTGAAATAAGGTTTCTGCGGCTGAACTCGTCTCCTACTCACTGTAACTCCTCCACTGCCTCCATTTGTCTTTGTTGTTATTGTGTTTGTTGTTAATTTTTTGTCCTTTGTTGTTAATTTGTTTAAACCACAAATATGATTGTACAATTATATAATTTCATAAATTTTCTTTGCATTTCCAGTTTAATGTTGCTTGTTTGTGTTCTCCTTCATCATTGTACTCACCTCCAAGATCAGATCATGGCTTTGTCAAAAGTGCTAACTTTATTTTGTATATTGTAAAATTTAACCTTCGATCTTTTTCGGCTGTTCTGAAGTCAGTGTGTGATGCAGGTCTTTCATGACAAGCTGGCTAACTCTCTGTGAATGGTACTCATGGACATTGATCAGTGGTTGTTGATCAATGGTCATAAGAATTTGCATAATCATGAAGAAACTGACCTCACAGCCCATTGTCCCTTCAGTGGGCTGGTTTTGGTCATTATGCAAATGTACTGTTTATAAGATTGGGGAATCCTGCAGTCAGCTGAGACTGAAGAAGTCACTTGGATGAGTGACGAAACATTTCTCCCACTGACAACGCTACATCCAGATGAATAGAATAAACCTTTGGAGATTTACTTACCTGGATGATTGAGAATGCTTCAAGAAGCTGGGTCTTCATTTTCTCAACAGCCAGATTGTTTAGATGACATGCTTTGGCCAGAGTTGTTGGCTTTGAACACAGAGTGAATCACTGATGATCAGGAGTTGCACAATATTAATATCCTGAAAACAGAATAATAAGCACACGTGTATTCAGAGAACATGTGAATACCGTCTGAAAGCTAATCTCACAACTTTGTGGCCCTGAATGAAATTGCAGCTCCTTGAGTAGTTGCAGAGTTGTAACAAGAAACGTTGAACAAACACAGCTGATTATCAGTTTTCTTCTATAAAACCTTGAGACTCTGATGGACAGTCTGGCACATCACCACCCCTGCATTTTTTCACCTAGTGGAAGTGCCACTGATAATGCCTCCAGGTATTATGAAAAGACTCTTGAGCTTGTTGGTGGGCCTTGAAGAGTAGCAGGTGACTATTAGACATCATGAGTGTCCTTCATAATGCATGTGCCTTCATAATGCAGCGAGCCCAGAGGAGCAGGCAGTCCTCTGTGACAGGGGGGACTCTTGATTGCCTAGCAGCAGTAGCTAAGCAAAGCACTTAGAGACCTGCAGCCTCTCAAGAGAGGTTAGCATTCTTTGCTGTTGATTGCTATGGCTGAACCCACCTCCAGCTGTAAGAGGACATAATGCACACACACACACACACACACACACACACACGCACACAACTAACGCTGTCAGCTGCCGCCTACACAACAACAAATGACATTAGGTTTTAGAGCTGATGAGATAGGTGTCCATTTTAAACAGAGATGGAGCACTCTGTGCCATTATATTCTTCATTTGTGTTAAAACAAAACAAACTTTCACTAATTTTCATCGGGTAAATGTATAAAAGGCAACGGGGAGAGAAGATGCAACAGGATTACTCTAAAATCTTCACCATCGTCACTGGGACATTTTTATTAAGTAACATTAAATTAGGTCAGAAAACACCAAATTGTGATCAAATTATGCATCACATTCTCCTGTAAGTATGTCTATGTGGCATATTGTTTGTATTGCCTTTTTTCCCATGTTACCCAAAAAAAAAGAATCCTGACACGCCAAAATGTGACAGTGCAGCATTGTTTGTGTGCCTCACTGGTCACCCAATGTGCGGTACACGGCTCCTCTGAACGCACTTATACACACACAGTAAAGGGCTAAAGATCATCCACATCAGTGGGAATATTTCCAGTGGCACATGCTTTCAGTTTGTTTCTGAAAGTGAAAA
Source organism: Hemichromis elongatus (assembly GCA_015108515.1). Lineage (NCBI taxonomy): Eukaryota > Metazoa > Chordata > Actinopteri > Cichliformes > Cichlidae > Hemichromis > Hemichromis elongatus. The sequence goes on from VUQR01017191.1 coordinate 32,997, forward strand.
ATCAATGGTTATAATATTCATACTGGGGAAAAAAAAACAGCAGCCAATTACTGTACTTAAAGGAGGCTGAAGAACAAAATGTAATCAAATTTAAGAAAACATTTGAATTTCTACTGAAAAAAAAAAAAGCCCAGAGCCACTGCTGACATTCATACAGCTACTGTGCTTAAAAAACAAACAAAGGTGAAACAGCGGAAATTAGTTATTTGTTAAGCGGTGATCTGATAGCCTTAAGATACCAACAGCAACAGATAATAACCTGGATCCAAACCTGACCTGAATGAGTGGATTGGTTTTGGTGTGTTACGATATGTTCCACTGATAATGATAATCACTTTTTTATAATTTCACTCTGGTCTGAGTCAAACCAGAGCTGTGATGTGATTAAAAACCTCACCAAGCTGGTCTGCTTGGTGTTAAATGTCAAACCGCTGTATGCTGTATGCTGTTGGAGTCTGTTTCACTTTCCTTGTCAAATCCAATTTAAATGAAAAAAGAAAAAAGACCTATTAACAAAAATTACATTCTGTGTGCTTTTTAAATAAAATAGCTAGGACGTGTATATTTCTCTCTTGGTTCCCATAAAGTATGTGTGAGTTGCATTTTAGACGGGGTACAGCTACACCTTAAACTTTGCATGCAGATGTAATCTGCCCTTTCTCATTTCACACATTTCTTTATATTCATAGCCACATAAAACTAGACTATACATATACATGTAAATAAGCACGATGGCTCAGTGATTTGAACTGTTGCCTCACAGCATGACAATCATAGGTTCAAATCAACAGTAAGGTTGGATTGAGATTCTGAGGGACCTTGCATCCTTCTTTCCTTCCTTGCAAGCTTTGAGCATATTTTCCCTGACCAATGATTGCTGAACAGTGTTGGTCAGTTACTTGAAAAAAGTAATCAGTTACTAATTGCTTCCTCCATAAAGTAATCCCATTACTTTACTGATTACTTCTTTTTAAAAGTAATTAGTTACTTAGTTACTTTTTTAAAAAATGATACAAAACCTGAATATGTAATAAAGCAATAGATCTTTCAGCCCAATGTTACCTTTTCTGCATAATCCATCATATAAAATGTAATCAAATGAAAAAGTCTCTTTTTAAAACTTGTTGTATCAGTTTTAATATTTTAACTTTATTGAACAAAATTTTAATTATATGCAACATTCTCTGACTGGAAGAAATTTGTTTAACATTTAAACCTATGCTCTGCATATTCCAGCATATAAAATAAAATAGTTTTTTGTGTTTACACTCACTCTTTCAAATAGACGAAAGTAAAACACATCAGAAAAAAAATAAAATGAAAGACTCAGCGGTCCTTTTGCTCTATTTTCACCTGTATAGCAGAAGGGGGGTAGGCGGAGGTTTGCCTTGGTACAGGTGTGCTGCAGCGGTCATGTTAGTGGAAGGATCCAAGAGTTTCTCTGTGAATTTCACATTCCCGTGGCAGCGTACTCGGTGCTTGCTCGGAAGTTTAGGGGTTTTTCAGTGAATGAGGCTTGGTTTAAAAAGTCTCAGAGATATGTGTCTCTGTTTGTGTCTGTACGTTTGTAAGGTCCATACAGTATAAATTTGCTTTCTACAAACAGCTATCTTAAAACATGTGGACAGGTTTGAGCTTCAGCGCCCTTCCCTCTATTTCTGTATTATTGTCATACCTTTTTTTTTCTTTACAAATTTCCTGCTTTACAGTTGAATAAAAATAAAGATGTGAATTTTCCATGGCTCAGAGTAGAAAAAAAGCAGTTAGTATTACTATTCCAAAAAGGTCTACGTCTATTCTCCAAGAAAGTATCTCTCCTATTGTCATGATCCTGGGTCTGTGACCCAGTGTTTTGTGTTTCTTTTCCTGTTTTACTTTGAAAGTCTGTGTCAGTGTCCCTC
>VUQR01017196.1:6682-19181 GCA_015108515.1 Hemichromis elongatus
CCCCACCTCCCGACCCCCCCCCCCACACACACACACACACACACACACACGCACACACAGAGGTCCTGCTGACTGTCTGCTCATTCATCATGCGACCCCTCATGGAGTTGCTTGTGGGAGTCTGGGGATGCAATGGAGATGGAAGCGGAGGAGGGGGAGAGTTGGTGTTGGAGGTGTGCGGTGCTGGTGGAAGGATAGTAAGGGTGTTGGAGCACAGGATGTGGGGGAGCCTGGGTGAGGGAGAGGGATGTAGGCAGACAGACAGAGAGGGATGTGTCTGTACACGCGAAGGATAGAAGAGGAAGAAGCCCTCATGGCTTGTGCCTGGGGACTTACAGGCAGAACTGGAGGGGGTGGGGGTGCAGGGGCACTCTTGGATTAAAACCACCCTTTATTCTTCTCTCCGCTCTTGTGCAAAAACCCCCAGCCACCTCAGTATAGTTTTGCTTTGTTTTGGCCATGCAGGGTCCACCAAAGAACTCCTCTTTTCTCATCCCCTGGCCATTATTTTGACAAGTGTTTCCTCTCCCTCTGCCCGCCAGCAGCTCGATGTTAGCTTCCCCAGGAGCGTTAAGTGCATATCTAAATAGTTGATGAGCACTAAGCTGGAAGGGGAAAGTGTCGCCGGTGGCGCCTCATTGAAAGCTGCCTCAGAGACACCCAGTGGGACTGCTTTAAACAACCAGGCATCCCACTGCTCCGCAACCTGGGAAAGGAGATGGTTCCGAGCCCAGCGGGTTCCTCACCTCTCCAGTCTTTTAAGATAATTATCAGAAGACACAACTGTGTTTTTACTCCAATCAAACGATGGAGGTAAAAATGCAGACAAAGCGGATGTATGCGGGGAGATTCAAAGATTTAACAAAGACTTTCTATTGATGCTGTTATTCTTCATCAGTGTATTACAGCACATTAAAACGTGTTCTTTTATTTTGGGGGGATCACGTTTCCCGTCAACCTGTTTTGACGGTGACTGTTAATGATTTCTTACATTTCCCTATCAAAAGGAGAAGTGAGAGAGGTTTGCTCTCAGTTCAAGTCAGTTTACATATGAACCTTGACAATGTCTTTTGTCAAATCAGGAACAAAAAAAAAAAGAAGCCTGCATTGATGTTTTAGTGATACGATAATATCTTCTTCTTATACAGTTTCCATTATTTAACTATAATTTACTCTATGTGCTAAAAACATGACATATCTTCACCTTAAAATCTTGCCAGTCATAAGAAGAGTTTAAGTTTAACAAACAGCAAAAACCAGGGAATTTCTAGAGAATCGCACTGCAACTACAGCAAATACAATAAAAATAAAAACAAAAATATTGAGGAGCTCATAATTGTTCAATATCTTACAGAAACATCCACCAGGTCAGCGCTGCTTGGTGTTACGGCAATAATACACAGAAAACAAAGAAAACCCAACAATCAGGCGACCTCTATGAGCAGCAACACTGGGAAGGAAAAATTCCCTTTCTACAGGAAGAATCGTCTGGTGGGGCCTGATTATTTAAGATCTTGTATATGATTAGAAAGATTTTAAATTTGATTTTTAATTTAACAGGAAGCCATTGAAGTGAAGCCACTGTAGTGATGCAATGTGATCACTATGCTAGTACCATATCACCCGAATAGAGCACTTCGCTCTCAGACTGCAGGCTTACTAGTGGTTTCAAGGGTATTTAAAAGTAGAATGGGAGCTGCCTTCCATTCTACTTTTAAATATCGTAACCTTCAGCTTTCAGGCCCCTCTTCTGTGAAACCAGCTCCCAGTTTGGATTTGGGAGACATACACCCTCTGTATTTTTAAGAGTCGACTAAAAACTTTCCTTATAATAAAACATATAGTTAAGGCTGAATTAGGTGACCCTGAATCCTCCCTTATATATGATGCAAAAAGTCTTGGCTGCTGGGGGATTCACATGATGCACTGAGTGTTTCTTCTGTCACCCTTTTCACTCACTCACGTGTTTATGCACCACTTTACGTTTAATCATCAGCTATTATTCATCTCTGGTTCTCCACAGTGTGTCTTTGTCCCATCCTCCTCTCCTCACCCACAGCTAGTCATGGCAGATTAAATGGCCGCCCCTCTCTCAGCCTGGTTCTGCTAGAAGTTTCTTCCTGTTAAAAAATGGTTTTTCTTTCCCACTGTTGCCAAAGTGCTTGCTCTTAGGTGGTCATATGATTGTTGGGTTTTTCTCTGTTTTCTCCATATTATTGTAGCGTCTTTACCTTACTATAAAAATTTGCCTTGAGGCAGCTGTCATTATTTGGAACTCTATAAATAAATTGAACTGAACTGAATTGCTGGACACTGGTTAAGGTTAGAGTACATTTCCTTAATCTCAAGTGAGGTTGGGTTATAAAGCTCTAATTGGCAATGCAGCACTCAGGAAGTAAGTGCCTCAACATACCAACAACATACCTCATCCAGGTGGAAGAGGAAGGTTGTTATGTTATAAAAATATATAATATGTTATATTAATTTTTTTTTTTTACTCAGAGTTGATCTGACAGGGAAAACAATCTATAAAGGCCAGAACATTTTTTGTGCCATGTTATAAATATTTTTTTTTAAAGCTTTTAAGATATAATGCCATGGGAGATTGACTCAATTTGTGGCTAGCATTATGTGGCACCAAGAGGAACTATCTTTTGTGGCACTCATTGCCTGGCTTCATTATTCAGCTCAGGAGCTTGCTCCATTGTTACCTAATACATACTACTGAATATATTTTTTTTTAAATAAGCAAGAAATGCTTGTTAAATATATTGTGTCTGGTAATTAGAAAAAGTGTGTTGGTTCAGAATCTTCTATCATCTTCTAAAAATCATGTGCTAATTAAACATTAATTAAACATGGTCTTAAAACTGACCTCCACATAGCTGAAGGGAAGATATTTTCAAGTTATTTTGGTGTTTTTCCAAAAGCATGTGATGGTAACTCTGAGGTAGTTCAGATAGTTTGGTTTGCAAATTACTGTCAAAGACAAACAAGACACTTATGGTGGAGGATTCTTGAACGACCCAAAACGACAGGATGGCGTTTAAATAGTTTATTGTCAGGCAACACAAGTTCACGAGGAATTAAGTAAGGGACTGAGGAGACGCACCAGAGGCCACTTCTACCAGAGAGGAGAAAGGAGTTAGTGCGAAAGAAAAACAGATTGAATCGGATTCTTATTTGGATATTCCAGGAGCTGAGTGGATTCTGACTGAATCGACCGGTTGTAATTGCGCGGTGCAGGGTGGACAGGCAGATGACTGTGACTGTAAGTATTTAGCAAAATTTTCACAAAAAAAAAACATTCTTTTTCTTTGGGATGGAGAATGCCGACCAGCCCAGAGGACACAGATGAGTCTCAGTCAGGCACTATGAGCCCTTCAGTCGATGAGAAATGTCATGTGAACCAGGATATTAGCACCAGGGACCACAGGACACATCAGAGAGCCTGATTATTGTAGCCAATATATACAATTTGGCAGAGAGTGGAAGCTTGGGTTGGTCCTTAAATACTGGTCACAAAACAAGAACTCCAAATCAACCCAGGATCATGACGAGTACGGTACCTAATGAAGTAATGACATAGCTGAGAAACAGTTAAATGCCGTGCTGCAATGCCACGGCCAAATAGTCTCTGCGGCTGCTTTGCACAGCGAGGAAAAGACAACAAAACAATCACTTTTGAACCTGTTAACATCCACTGGGTCACTGGCAACCAGTCAAGGGTCATGCATATGGTTTTCATTGCAGTAATATTTGCTTATTTAGCAAGTGCAACGTGCAACGTGCAAGCCTAACCTCATCCAATCCCTGGTAACATGATGGATAAGAAGTGAACTGGCTTCCTTTTTCCTTTCCTCTGGCTTTGAGCAGATTTCTTTTCTTTTACCTGTCTGCCATCAAGCTGTTTTCCTGTTTTAGGGTGTCACATGGAGTAGCGCTACACTTTCCAGCTGTTGTTACTGTGCACGTGTTTCTCAGTGTACGTGCACTTCCTTCTTCTCCTGAGAGCTGGGAGTTGATGCCCACACTGTGGCAGTGCAGAGATGGAGGATCTGGCTTGTCCAGAATTGATGTCTCTTGAAGGCGTTTTGTTGTTGCTCACCCCTACACCCCAGGGACCATTAAGCTGAAAATAATTGGCTCTGAATCTCCTCCCTTCATCGATCCTTTAGAGTCAGTGAACTCTCCGAGACACAAGCGCCAGTGTATTCAGAGATGGAGAAATGTACACACTCTTTCTCGCATGTGCAGCGTGCACACACACAAACGGGAAAAGTGGAGAGGGCTGTGAGCTGGAGAAGAGAAATGGGAAAGAAAGGCACGTAAAGAAACATAAAGGTTTAAACATGAGGAGTCAACAGCTCAATATAAGGAAGCACATGGACTCATTCTCAGCAAAGGTTAATTCAACCGAATTTCTTCATTTCTAAAGATGTGGAGTTTTTCTTTTCTTTTACAAGATGAAACAGGAACAGTAGCCCAAACACTCCTGAACCTCCATTTATCTCCGGTGACAGTCACACTGGCCCCACATCACCTCTATCAAAGCTGGAGCAGAAGCCAGCAACTGGCCAACAGAGGGAGCCCATGCTATTCCACAGATACGGAGCCATGCTGAGGAGTGCTACATAAAAGTCACTTCATACTGCAAAATATTCAAATTGTCTTCTTATTGAGCAAGAATAAAAATAAATAAAAAGAGCACAGACTAAACTAATATCAAGTTTATTTATAATGTCTTATGTCTTTGTTTCACCTGTTTTCTATAATATTTTATACTGGAACATCTATACAGGCACTTTATGTTTGTAGCACCTGCCTGTCACTGGCATCCTATGTAAAGTCATGTGTCGGGTTTAGAATGGCCTGACCTGATGGCTTATTATGAAAACCCTGAGGCTTTATGTAAAAGTAATATCTTTTATTTTCAAATAAACAAAAACAAATAGCACATTCATCCAAGCCTTAGTCCTAACCCTACATGGTGACTGTGGATTTTAGGAATTTAACACTTATTTCTTTTTGCCAACTTCAAGGCAACAAAACAAGCTGAAAACACGAGGCATGTCCTCACCTTAGAATCTGTGACACAACCAGCAGATACGCAGACACGTTCATTTTAACTATAACTTTCCTCACCGAATCTTTTGGCTCTGGAGTGTTACGCTGGTAAACACGACTCCTACAGTTAACAGGTGTTAAGGTAAACGAGACGACTGAACCATTGTCCCCCATAGTCTGGGGTTCTGATGTTTGTGTGTTGATTTGTGAGAGACTTTTGGCATTTTCTCTCTGAAACTCTGTAAGTGATAAGGGTCACTTTGATTTGTGCAGGGTTTGATTTGCAGTAAGTCTTTCCACTGTCTCAACACATGGAGCCAAAGTTTGCTGACAAAGTACCCAAATCATTGTGAATGACTCAGTGGTCTGGGGCCTACACTGGGCCAATGTCACATGACACTCTCCACCACCACCAGAAAAACCTAAAAAGGGAATAGCTTAAAATTTATTTTGACGATTTTCCTGTTTGCTTTTTGTTTATCTTTAATAGTTGCATGAATCTATTGATTTGAAGAGGAATTATGTGCAAGTATAATTTAATATAAGGAAGAAAAACATTCAAGAACAAACATTAGATGCCGTCACAGGCTCGTCTGTTGTAATGCATGTATGAGAAATGCTGTAAAAGTGAGATTTAGATGATAAGAAGCTGGATTGGTAAACATAGCGTGCTTTTGTCTTCAGTTACCCCCTTCAATCCTCATATAGTCAGGTCCAGATTTAATGAAATCTATATCCATCTGTCTTCATCATTTGTGTGGTTGCTGGAGGACTCTGTGGTGCCGGCGCTCCTATCATCAATACAGGCGGACGAAGGCTGCTCTCGGTGAAGAATTGATGGCCACTGAGGACACAACAGGGGGTGTTCATCTTCAGTATCGCTCACTCCCTTTCTGGCCTTTGCAAAACAGAGAGGTTCATCACCATGAATACGGAATATATTTACATACCCTGTCCATCCATAATGTGACACCAAGGTAATTAGACCTCTTCATATTCATACGTCAGAGATGACATGAATAATAATCTCATGTCCCCACCACTGGAAATAGGTCAGGGATAATTGAATTTGTTTATCGTATTTTCTCCCATTAAGAGTAATCAGATAAGTAGTGGGGTACATCCCCGTGACAGAGTCCTTCACCGCTGATGAACCATCACATTAATTGAAGTTAATGGGCAGAGCAAAGAGCGAGAGAAAGTGAAGGAGGGAGCTTGTATGGATGAGTGCATCAAATGAGCGGCAAACGGCGGGTCGAGTTTGTCCTCCCTGTGCTCCCAGGGCTGCATATACACATCAGCAAGCTGGGTAATCAAACACAAAAATGGCCTACATAAAATATTTACTTGGATCAACTTTTCATAAGCTCCCCACAAAGTTTTAAGGCTATCCAGTGTGCAGTGGGAACACAGCAGCCAAACATCAACTTCCCAGTTCGTCAGCGTGACTGCCACGAACATGTCCAGGAAGATATCAGGAGGAAAAGTCAATAGCTGTTGGCTGACACCCTTTCCAGTCACTCTTCTGTTGACTCATACATAACTATCACTCAACAACAAGCAGATATTTAAGCGTTGCAGAGTCTTTATTATGTTCTGTCACATTTTAAAAGGTACAGCATTACATTCATTTTTGGCATCCATACAATAGGAGGCGTTGCTTTACGGGGACTTTTTCTTTCCCACTGTCGCTCATGGTGTTTTCTCATACGGTGCCATCTAACTGTTGGGGGTTTCTTTCTGTTATTGTGGGATTTTTTTGAGGTGACCGTTTATATAGAAATGGCTCATATGGGGCGACCGTGGCTTAAGAGTTGGCAGTTCATCTTGTAATCAGAAGGTTGCCGGTTCGAGCCCTGGTTTAGACAGTCTCGGCCGTTGTGTCCTTGGGCAAGACACTTCACCCACTGCCTACTGGTGGTGGTCAGAGGGGCTCGGTGGTGCAGCCTCGCCTCTGTCAGTGCGCCCCAGGGCAGCTGTGGCTACAATGTAGCTTGCCACCAGTGTGTGGATGACGATGTAGTGTGAAGTGCTTTGGGGTCCTTGGGGACTAAGTAAAGCGCTATACAAATACAGGCTGGGCCATTTTAGAAAAGAACTGAATTTTTGGTCAGCAGTGGTTCCATGAATACTGACCTGAACGGAGCCAAGCGAGGGCTGCAGTTCTTTAAATGTTGTCAGACACTTAAGTGATTTCTCGATTCAACGGGTCTGGCAGTAATCAGGTATTGATGTGGCCGGTGATCATCTTGTGTAATTCAACTCAGTTTTTCAGGAAGACAGTTACCTTTTCACAAAAGGCCAGGTAGGGTGGATAGCTTTTTTCCCTTAATAAATAATATCATTTAAAAACTGCGTCATGTGTTTACTCAGTCTTTAAGTGCCTGCTGAAATCTGTTCTGTCCATGCATGGATTTTTAGATTAAATCCATTCAATGAATATGTACATGTGACACACTTTAGAAAAAACATATAATTTTGAGAGAGCTTTAGTAGCAGAGGAAATACTGTGAAAACCACCAGCTACAGAAATAAAGATTTTGTTGAGAGAAATTAAGAAGAAATGTACTTTTACATTTTAATGGGCAAATGATTTTTCTCTAAACAATGTGTCACAAATACACAGTAATGCCCATTCAGGACCAAATGGAATGAGGACTAATACAGAGAAAAAAGCCTGAATGTGTCAGATGAAGCTGAGGAACTGTTAAAATCTGAGACTGCACCTCTGTAGTTACCTGCCAAATGGAGGCAAAGGAACGCTACTGGTATAACAAGGCTTGACGGGGATCTCAGGAAGCAGCAATGCACACAACAATCAATAGACCAGCCTCGGAGGAAGAGCATGGGGGGAACCACGCTTCACAACCAACCTCCTCTGAATGCATTAGAGCGCCGTTCCTCCACCCTCACTCTAACACGGCTTCATCTAAGTGAGAAAAGCACTAAAGAGGAAGAACGTGGTGACAAGTCGTATGAAGAGAAGTAAACCACTGACAGAGAGATTCCTTTGTGGGGCTGATCTGTGGAGAGAGCTCCACTCCTCTACTCACAGCAGGCTCTGCAGCGCTTCCAGGTGGCTCTGTCACTTCCCCTCAGGCTTTGTCTGTGAGTGTGCGTTTTTGTGTGTTCTCATGCTTCTGTGCTTGCGAGTATCAGTTTGAAGCTTTTAGAGGGTAAATTTTTAGTCCTCGTGTTTTTTTTACATATTCAGGGGCAGTTTGAACGTATCAGGGTGTGCAGGGTGGACTCAATGTGGTCATTTTGTACAACTAAGCAATAACAAAACACATTCCCCAAATTGAACTGAAGCAATCATTAATATCTGTAAACCTGACAAATAACATTTTTTATGTAACAGCCCATCAGAAGGGTGACATTGACAGGGGCTGACAAGGGCCGGACAATATTATGGTTTGGGCTAAAATTACAACTTTATTTAGATCTTACACAAGATTCAGTGTGTAATATGTGAAGCACTTTTCACGCATTTGGGTTTATTTTTCTTTGCTAGTGCAGGAATGAGTTGTAACATAACTTAAAAAAACAGACCTTCTCTAACTTTTGCACTTCCTCATGGCTGGGAATCAGTTTCTATATAAAGGACTGCAGGAGGATTTGCTCCAAAGTGCCTTTCTTTCACTCCCATTTAGCACAGGACTTGCTAATGTTAGCTTAAAAACGTAGTCCGCAAATATGAATGAATCAGTGGCTTTAAGCACAAGACGGTTGTCTAAAATCTAGACAAAAATCTTTACTTTTCAGTTGCTCACCTGTTGCTCAAGAAAAAAATGAATAAGCTGGATGGCTGAAGTCCAGCCATCCAGTCATTAGCTATCCATCCGTTCTCTTCTGTTTATCCTGGTCGGGTTCACGGGGGCTGGAGTCTATCCCTGCTACCACCGGGCAAGAGGCAGGGTACACCCGGACAGGTCGCAGTCATTAGCTAAAAATCACTGCAAACTCAAAATATGCAAATCAAGAAGACTAGAAATGTAGTGATGGAAAAGTAGATGTAAAAGTGACGGATGTGTTCAAGCATAACATACGTAATGGTCATTTAGTGGACTGTCAAGTGTATGGAGGTGTGTAAAGTCAGATTTACATGGATGTAAAGCTCAGCGCTTACTATTGTTGGTAAAGTGGATGTACAACGACCTCTCTGTAACAGGGCTGTGCAAAGTTCAGTAGGTGGCTGTTAGTGACACAGGGGGCCGGCGGGTCCCCAGCAGTGCTGTCTCACCCCCTATCACCCCAGGGTGACCTCTCCTAAGTAATTACTCCTGTCACTCAGTCACCTCACTCTGTCCCCACCCAAACAACATCATCTCCATGACGATGGATACATTGATGCTACTAATCACTGTCTGCCCTCTGGACAACCCGCCTCCTCACTTTTCCTTCAGATCACCTCCCCATGTCTGTGTTGTGCATCCTTACAGCAGCTCCCCTGTTTTATATTTGCATAATTTTACTCGCTAATTGTTGTGGAAGATGACTGCATGTTGGACAGTCACTGCTGTTGGAAGTGATTTTAATGGGGGAGACATGGGATAATGGCGGTGCCCTCTTGCCCTGCTTCATGCCCAGGCCTCATTAGGGTGATCAGGGAGAGCCAGTCAGAGAGGGCTGCAGTTGGGGTGAGAGGGCACAATACAGCATACTTTTTTTATCTAAAGATAAGTGTCATGGAAATATTTCATTACGGTTTGGCAGTCTTGCTAAACTTTTAGATTTTTTTAAAACAGTAATGATGTTGAGAAATTGTTGCCCAGGGATTTTATTTATACGAACACCGGGTGACTTGGTGAAGGTCTGCTTTTGTCTGGTCATTAATGAAAGTGTGTAAAACTGTGAACTGTGAAAAACTATGTGGCCCCTAGCTGATTTCTTACACTAGACAGTCAGATCCTCAAACAAATGTTATTATTGTAATGTATTGTATTAGTCATAAATAAGTAAATACAAAATGCTGTTTTTAAATGATAATTTCATTTAATTTAGGTAAGAAAATGATCCAAACCCGCCTGGCCTGATGTGAAACCACTGTGGAGAAATGTTGGCCCACTCCTCTTTGCAAAATTGTTTTCATTCCGCCATATTGGACACTTTTCGAGTTTAAGGTCACGTCAAAGCATCTGAGTCTGATTTATGTAGAGACTCTGATTTGGCCACTCCAAAACTTTCATATTGTTTAAAGTTTTTTGTTTTGCTTTGAGTCATTCAGAGGTGGACATTCTGCTTCAGGACTGATCTGGTAGCAGAATTCATGGTTCCTTCAGTTAGGACAAGCTCCCCTAGTATGAAGCAGCAAAGCAAACCCAGACCGTCAAACTCCCACCTCGTGTTTGACTGTTGGCATGATGCTATTTTTCTAAAATGCTGTGTTTTATGCCAGATGTAATTGGACTCTCCAAAAAGTTCAATTTTTTTCAGTGCATAGAATACCTTTTCAAGTCTTGGGGATCATCGAGGTGTTTGTTGGACAAATGTGAGACAAGAGTTTTTGTTCTTTTTTCATCAATTTTTTGTTTTTTGCCTACTGGTGCCACTTTTGCCCAGTTTGTTTCTTGATTTTAATTGTTGTTGTTGTAATCCTTACCATATTGATAGATGTCACTCCTAAGCTTAACATCATATTTGTTAAAGCTCATGACAGGATGTGTTGCATTTTGAGATGTATTTTTTTTACATACTTCACTTTGTCAGATTCTTTTTCAGGGACTTCTTCTTCAGCATTGTTCATAGATGTAGCCAAAGAAATGGGAACAAATGTGTTGTTGGTTAGTTGGCTGTCATCCGCAACCACAACTGGATCGTTACTTGAGCTAGTTCCATTTTTATGCTTGCATGGTTCAAAGGTCAAAGGTTCCTCTGAACCTGGTCAGGCACAAGGACTGAACTGAAAAAGAAAGCAATGAATGTATGGGGAAAAAGTTTGAGAGACCTTGAGAAAGCCTGGAGAACAATCGCCCAAGACCACTAAAACATTACAAGAAAAAAAAAAAGTAAAACAACAAAACGAGGGGTGGCTCATTGGCTTTTCCTTTAGCAGTCATGCCGATTAGTTTTTCTTTTGTTTTATACAATATCAGCAACTAGAAGCTTCTTGGAGAAGCCTGCTTTAGCCCATTCGTTGAGACTGATGTTTTGGTAACAGCTCCACTGATGTAAAATTGAATTTTCTCACAGGACAACTTTTTATGCAGCTGGTGACCCTTAACTTTTCTGGCACTCTCAAATGTGAGATTTTCCCGTAATTAAAAGAGTCTCTTTTCTATCACTCACAGCTGCATGTTCACATCTGCTCTAGCTCACTGTACATCATTACATATTATTTCACTTTTCTTAAACTTTTTTTCACTGGCGTTTGATGGATGTTTACAGAATTCATTTTAAGCAACTATTAAAGCATTATTCCACCTGTGCTTTGAATAATATTCACATTGAATATGTTAAATGAAATGACAAGTCATAAGACATTCATTCATTCAAGGCTGAAACTGTTTTATCCCCATACTAAAGCTTTTGTTAAAAGCAACCACAGCTTTTCCTGGAACTCCACAAATAAAGCAACACATACTGTATAGTTTATTATTATGGGGAAAGACTTACATTTAAATAGGCTCGTTAACAGAGAATTTAGCCCTTTCTATAAACTTCACATATGTTTGATGGTGTGGCATATTCATGATGTGTCAAATGTACATGGGTACATCAGAGTTCCTCAGTCCAAGGTTTGAAAATAATGTGGTTTCTTTGAGCAAAATGTCACTTCAGTATATGTTCATTTTCTTTTATTTATTTATAAGTTGAAATATGTTATTTTTAGAGTAAATGGTAGGGGTTCCTTAAATCTTGAAGAGTTTAATGTAATGGGAAATGCTGGAACATCTGTAAAGCTTTGTGCAAGCCTGTAAGTGAGCCCTCCTATCAACCTCGCACAGAGTAATTGTCTGCTTCCTGGAATCTGTCCGTGGTCTTGAGACTGTGCTGGAAGACACAGCAAAACTCCTGGAAATGGCACATAATGATATGCCATCCTGGAGGAGTTGGACTACCTGTGCAACCTTGGTGAAGGTATGGCCAATGCATCTGTGCATCTGCTGTTAAATCCATTAATATCAATGCAGCTGAAACCGATGAACAACATCATCTGCTACTTAACTGACCAGATCATCATACCAGAAGTCTGAAGGACTGCACTTGATGCTGTACTCTCATTAAAAGTTCCTTTAATTTTTTGAGAAGTATATTAAAAGTTTATATCAGTCTTAAAAGGTGTGTTACCCTCACTTACATACTCACATCTCAGTCTTTGAAAGAGAAAGAAATTGAAGTATACCACACACACACACACACACACACACACACACACACACACACACACACACACACACACACACACACACACACACACACACACACACAC
>VUQR01017197.1:0-13766 GCA_015108515.1 Hemichromis elongatus
CAGGTTATATGAAGTTATGCTTTGTTTAACTAGTAGTATCATTAATGTAGTGAAGCAGTATATACACATAGAAATAGTATTAACCACAGTAGTATAGTACAGAGGTCATATATATGTTGTGCTGTGCCATGATGTTCTTTTGCAGACAAAGAAACAGGAGAACTCCCTATCTGCTGTTTGGGAGAAGGGAGGCCTGCTCAAGGAGTGAGAGTGAAAGTGTAAACAGCTCCAGGAGGAGACATCCCCCGAAGCTGGACAAGGAGGGGGGCTACAGTGGTATAGGATGTGTATGTTTGAAACAAAGGCAGACGAGTTCAGGGGGCTGCTCTGAACGGGACTCGTCTCCCAAAGCGCTTTGGTTAATATTAATAGGATTATCATTATTATTATTATACAATATTTTATACTCAATGTTTTGAAAATAAAGGGTTAAAGATGAGCCGTGTTCCTGAGTAGTTTTTGATCCTCGTCGGTCTTTTTCCGGGACAGTTAGCATATAAGATTCAACCTTTTTTATTTCGATTTTTAAAATTCACTTTTACTAGACAATACACACAACCTTTTTTCATAATAAAAATGGTGAATAGTGAAATGTACTTCTCTGGGAATAGTGTCTACACAGTGTCAGTGGTATGCGTGGTAATAAATTTGGTATCACACTAATTCCTGTCTGATTTCTTCTATGGTGTCTCCATGAAAAATATAGTTCATCTATCAAGCTAAGATCTTATGTGAGACACACCATTTTGAACTCTTTGCCTCCTTTAAATATTAATTTCAAACTACTGCTGTTTTATTTTTAGATATTCATGCAATAGGTGTTTTTCTCTTTGTATTAAATGGGAACTTCTCCCCATTTTACACATCTTACACGCGTTATGAAGTACTAGTGCCTGTTTGAAAAAAAGTTGCACAAAGCCCGGAGAAAGGTGCACTAAAAATTTTATAATTGCCTCAAGTGAGTGCCTCGATTCGCTTGACTCAATGTCAGCGGAGGTTGAAGACTGCAAGTTTGAGAATGAGAAGAAAAACAGCAGTTGTTACTTTGGAAAGAAGTGAGGCTATGTTTTTGCATTGGTCAACATGCAGTCATGCTCACTCGTTGCTTACTTTGCAGTGAACGCTGCACGAAATGAGAAGACAAGCCCCGATCTCCCCTCCAGTGTTAACAATACATTCTCAATCCATCACCAGTTGTGTCTGTGTGTGACCCTTTGTTCCTGAATTACAGCAGTACGTTACTTTTTGTCTGTCTACGTAGAAAGAAAATGAGAATGAGTCTATGTGTACTGAAAAAGCTCTGCTCTCCCTGAAATGTGTCGCCTAAATCGACGTAATCTTTCGGTAAAATAACGTCTGAGTCCAGCAGGGAGGACGATGTACATGTAATAGCCCTCACCATACAGTGACTCATGCTGCACGGCAGCATTGCACCAAGACAGAAAATAGAGCAATTTCCTTTTGTGCTCTGGGTTCTCACTTTATATCGCTGGAGACTGCAGCAGGAAAATATCCTTTAAAATAATTTCCTTCACTGCATTTGATTTGCATATGAAGCATATAATACTGCGAGATAATGATGAATTATCAATGACACCTAACAAACTAAGTAGCTTGCACAGTGATGCCAGAAAACATATTATGATAATGACTTCATCTTATACATTACTGGCATGTTAAATTTAATGACTTTAAAGTGCCTTTTCAACGTCTTTTCTTTCATTTGGCTCTCCTTTGCAAAAGGCTGCTAGTGTGCACGAATGTCTTTAAGACACTGCAACGAGCGGCTCCTGTTCATGATTTGGAACAGTTTCTCGCCCAACCCAACGAATCGGGGGGCACGATAAAGCAGCAGGCGTACAGCTATGCAATCCATAGCAATCAAATAGTTAATCCCGCTTAATCCGGCTTTGTTCACAACAACCTATTCTTTAATTATATCAATTAACATCCACAACACATCTTAAACCCCGTCGAGGAGTTTACAATCTCTACCTTTATATCATCTGGTAATGAAGTAGCTGCATGTTGAGTAAACTTTTAAGCTTGGTGTATATAATGGTTCGTGGTGTAATGAAAAAGCAATATGTGTTTGTGGAATAATAGCTTTCTGTTAGATGACGACTTACAACGTGTGATGAGATACAGCAGCATGACTGCCACTTAGAGTTTCACCCAGAAAACTGTTCAGAAGCAGTCAGGCCTGTCTCCCAGTAATTGTGTTTATAGTGCTTCTACTTTCTTTTGTCAGATTTCTTTCTGCAGTCTCTAATTACTGCCTATTACTTTCAATTGCATTTTTCTCTTTTACCTTTTTTTTTTTTATCTTTGTTTGAACACAATACAGTTAGTGCTGTGTCAGCTACATGTCTTATGGCATTTATCTATATTAAAGCACTTCTAAGTTACCGACATTCAGTGATGTATTCTCAAAATGTTTTTTATGCATGTTAACAATGAAGTCGGTAGTCTTTGTTTCAGCCACTGTGGCTTTCTTCTGCTTTATTAGTCTCCCAAAAATCATACAACAGACAGACATTGTATGTATTTTTTAATTTCACCGGGTAATATTTCAATGTTTTAGCTGTTCGGAGCCACAGTTTACGACATTGGGACGAGCGGTTGTTAGTTTATGTCAGCGCACTTAGCTAGCAAGTTGCATCCATAAACTGTATTGTTGCTCGGCAGAGATGCACACATCTGCTGACACACATTAGCGCTAAATAACTGTTTGAGAAAATACTGAAATTTCACCAAGACTGAACCACGCAGCCCACAGTAAAATATATTTGTTGGGTAATTTAAATGAAAATGCATTGACATTACAATGTCAGATGCATTATGTTCAATACCTTCATTTATTGGGGGTCCTGTGCTGCGGTGGGCCTAAGAACCAGAGTTTTGAGCTTTCAGGGTTAAATTTCTGTTTGCTTGTCTTCACGTGTTAGTTCCAGTTACTGATTATTTTACAGTTTATTTGTGGCTTCATTTTGTTTTTCCCATCCCATCTCCCATCTCCTTCTATGTTTTTGCTCCCAGAAAGTTGACTTTTCTGTCTAAGTTTCCCTGTTAGTTGTTATTTCTTGCTTCCTGTTTAACTAACTGCTGGTTAGTTGTCTTCTGTGTCTTGTATCCACTTTTACTTCCTCCCCTGCGATTGTGTTGATCGAGTGTCACTGTGTCTTGTTTCCCCTGGCTGTGTATAAACCCAATTAGCCCTCAGTGTGTGAGTTTATATAGTCCTGTTGTTCCTTTGTTCAGCATCTCAGCGTATGTTAATCTTTCATCCTGTTGCTTGGGTTTTGTTGTTCTTAAGCATGCCTCCACAGATTTGTGTCCCCAAGCTCTGCATTACATGACAGGTCGGGTCCACAGACAACAATCAGCTAAAAACTGTCAGTTAAAGTATCCATGCCCCTCCCTCTAGTATCCAGGTGGACGAGCTATAAATTAAAAATTCATCCCTCGTAAATGTCATGAACTATTCATAGAGATCAAAACAACAGACTGCAAACATGATTTTAAGGCACTAAATTTGGCCATTGTAAAATCCTTTTTTCAAGTCTCTTGCGCATTAATCCAGATTTTAAAATGAGCACTTGTGATTTTTTGTGATGACTGTGTTCAAGGACGGGTATATTTCTTTTTTATTTCTTTTTTCCCTCAAATGATGCATGTTTTCCTGAATTCAACAGTTCATCAAATTAAAAAGAGCATTTGGTAAAGACTCTTCTATTCCAAAGTACATTGCACTGCCCCTGGAATATTTTTAAACACGGTGCCCTCCAAGCTACATACCTCCACCTTGTGCACGTAAGTTGGCGATAATGGATTTTAAAATGTTAGCCATAATGGTCTTTTTGTAGAATAATTCAGGCCGTTTTCTCTTTCATGCGACATTTAAACCTTTTTATTTTTTCCCAGTGGATGATGGCTTATCAAAGGGAGCGAGGACAGCAAATAGAAATGTGCTCATGTCAGGATGACTGATGATAGTAACTACAAGTAGCAACGATATGCTCCAATCTGTCCGCGTTTGAGGAAAGTAAGCGACAATAAAAATAAGCAAAACTTTCCATTTCCTGAGTGACAGAGCCTATTAACACAGAGGAGGTCAAATCAAATCAGAACCCATCAAATTAAAAGTAGCATGTCAACAGAGAAATGCCCCAGCAAGCCATACCCTGCTGTGCATTCACAATGCAATAAATTGGCCGGATGATTGGCTATTAAGAATATTCCAAATTAGCTTTCATTGCATAATATCTATCACAGTGCGAACCTTTCAGCATAATGGAGCACAGTAAGGTGAAAACTAAATTGGAGACGAGGAAAGAATGGCTGAAGGGCTCAACAACCGTTTCAACTTTCATTTAAATTTGACCTTTTTCATCATGTCCATTGAGTAGAAGAGGGTTTTTGTGCAAATACTGTGTATAAATTTATGAACATGCAGAACCAACCCTTGGATTTTGCTTTTAAAGAGCGGGGATCTAATAAACATTGTAAACTAATGTGGAGCCGAGGGTCTGTTTGACTGATTTCACACGATCATAAGCTCATTCTGCATTCGCGGACACAGCCAACAATGGCTGACATAGAAGTGCGTAGTACACAAATGATAATGATGTTGTGAATATAGAGATCAAAGTCTCCTCGCTCTGGTGATTAAGTGTCCTAACAAATGCATGTATGAGGACAGCCTTATCACCTAGGACCACACAGAGGCCTTTTCATATCTGTCGCTCTCAGATGGCCAACCTGCGCCTGCCATGCGTAACGCTGCCAAATAAAAAAACACCACAGGCACTGCCTCTGTGGCCAGCCTGGCCTGTTCATTTGACTGATGAAAGAACTCATTCAGACTTTCGCAGTTTGGAAAAAGAAAGTTATCAACGCTTATCACTTCGGGACAACTATGAGGCGATTAAATGAAGCACGAGAAGGGCACGTCTGGAAATTTTCTTCGGCTTGTTAAAACTAAACAATACAAGCTGCCGTTAACGTGTTTACCTCAGCTCCAATTCTGGCCCTAAAACATGTTCTGTGCATCTTTGTTGTTAGCTTAGAAATTTGTTTTCATTAGTGCACAAATAGTTAAAGTAACTAGGAGTGCTACAGTTTGATATAAGCTGGTACGCTTCATCTTAATACTGCGTTCCACCTGTTTATTTTCCTTCTTATATAGTTTGATGAATCGGTTTGACCCCTTGTTAGAGCATCTCTGGAGGTTTATAAATGTTCTAAACTAGTGTGATTAAGATCGCCTTCAGTCATTACACTAATGGACATGCATTTTAATTAATGGCATCCTCATTTGCATCACATGTTAATTATCTAAATCATTTTGTCTCATCTGTTCAATGTAATTAGTACCTATCAGCAGCTTCACTGAATCACTGCATTTCTGAGAGATAACCCTGCTCTTCCTCTACTTACTGAAGATACATGTCGTTAGCTAGAAAAAAGTTATGAGGCTGTGGTGAGACGAAATAAAAACAACTATAATATAGTTATTATAACACATTATAACAAAGCATGTAATTTATACCTCATATAGGCTATGGTGTGCACAGTCTAAAGGTGTGTTAACACACAACTGATTGAGCTTGCTTTCTTTTCCGTTTGGTTTATGTGCTGCTCTCATATAAAAATTTGAAACGATAGCTCAGAAAGCGGCTCGTTGTCTTGTTTTGATCTCAAAGCTTCCTGCAGCTAAAATTTCAGTCTGCTCTGGGAGGGCACCATATATAACAAGTCTGGTATTGTGTTGCAGCAACGTGCCAGTTTGCTCACACAATCTCACAACAAATGCGAAAAAGATTTTAGGAAATAAACTTTTTGGGCTTTCTTAGAGAAATTTAGATGACACCACGATGAATTGGGATGTCACCAGAACTGGTGTTTGCCTTACTTTAACTTTTTATATCGAAATTCTGAAAACATAATGGCACTTGTGTTTTTTAGCAGTGCAGGCAGTGAAGGTACCAAGGCTACAATCCTTCTGAACAGACGGAGGCAGCATACATCTACAAGTTTTCTAGCCCTTTCTTATGGCCACTGGAGCAACTCCCACAATAGCTCTGTCCTTGACATGGGTAAGAAAGGTAAAGTTATGCATGGAGGTTTGACGTGGATGACCAAGGGATGGTAAATGATTAAATAAGGCGATATGCAAGCAAGGTTTTCAGACAAAGCAAGGAAATAGATTAAAAAGATCAGCATCCAGATCTGTTTTTCATCGAGCAACATTGTTATAAATTATCTGTTTCATTCTGTCCTAATTCCAGGATACCTAAAAAAGCAAAAGCTGGCACTGCCATGGAGAAATCAGCCATGTTTCGTGGGCAAAAAAGTTTGTAATGGCTAACATTGTTAAAATACTAGCACAAATTAACCTGTAACATTATTGTGCAATCATCAACCATGCTAACATTTTAGTCTGTGAGTTCTCAACAACATAAAATGTAAACATTTTTAATAAACAGCATGTCTGTGAGTTAAAACAACTTTTTCACAAAGGAACTGAGTAACCGACTTCTGTTACCAGTTAATACCTTTCTGGTATGGTGTATCCCTACTATGAAGTTTGGTCCTTCTATAGTTTACAGATGAGATTTTACTGTTTAATTGTTTAAAAGAAACAAAAACAAACAAAAAATAGGTACTTGACAATATATACACATTATAGCTGAAGATAATGTCCCAAATGCTAACTGATTATTAGAGGAAGTGGAGGAACCCTAGAGGAACCTTTTCAACTTTTTATTACTTTTGTATAGTTTAAAACTGATTTGCCTAAAAAGGGACAAAACACAAATGAGACTCATGTTTGACCGGGGCCATTTTTTAAAAAGTTTTCTACACTTACGGTGATAACAATGTTGGAAGTAATGCGTTCCAACAAAATGTGTTACTGTAATGACTTTACATGTCTAGCTGATTTCAGTTCCTGCATTATTTTTACTCATTACTCAGGTCATTACTGCGTGGAAGGACAAGAGCATGACGGTAAAGTCCTGCATCCAAGACAGAAACAACTACATTATACTGCTAACATGTGTTAGACAACATGCTAACAATAAGCTAGCCGACAACCCAGAGTGATGCTAAAGTTGACCCAGCAGGTAACAAAAGCTGTGACGAGCAGTCTGACTTGCAGCACTGCAGTCTTTGTTTCTACAGTACAATCATTGTGCGATGACTTCAGAGTGTCTTTGGGCCGGATTTCATCTTTGCTTTGCGTTGTTTTTTGTGTTCATGGATAAACATTAAAAAAAAAAAGACTGTATGTATGCCCTCATTAGGATAGGATTATGTGTCAGCATTTGGGACTGTATATACATATATATAATATAACGAGAAGTGTAGGGAATTAAGTAGCATAATGGTTTATTTTAAGGAAAAGTAATAATGTGTGATAAATTATATTAATTTTGAGTAATGATGTAATTGTGAATTCTTCTAGTCACAGTAAAAACATCAAAAAACTAACGTGACAGGCTCTGGTATAGCTTGTTTCTTGGGCTGGATCACAAAACTCTTTGGTTTTCTTGGTGACAGGTTTCACCCTCAAAAGTGTTAAATTGCATTACATTTCAGACACGGCTGCAAAAAACGGCCAATGACTTAATTTTACCAAAAATGCCAAGGGGCTACATGGCACTTTGTCTTGCAAAAATACCTTCATGTAAGAGAACTCTCCTCTAACTCTTTCCAGTCATTTATTCTGTATCCCAGTGCAGCCAATCACAAATGAAGTCGTCATCATTAGTCTGTGTGCTACATTAATGTTGCCAGCTGACTTCGCAATCAATAATGATTTGATCAGTTGAGTACAGCAGCAGAGCAATTACTGCTTACCTCGGTTAACAGGTGGTGTTGATAAGCTGAGATCAATCATTATTTGATTTTTGACTTAAGGAAATTAGAAAAAATGGAGAATAGCTATGTTGCAATGAAAACCGACACGGGTGACTGTGGAGGGCGAGAACGACAGATGAATGAGAAAGGAAAACAGATTCTGCTATCTTCCAGCTGTTCTGGTGTTTCAGTGAGGTGAGACCAGACCTTTTTAATTTTTTTAAGAATAATTTCCACATTTTTAAGAAGGAATATACTGAAAGAATCACACAGGAGTCAGGAGACACTGGCTGCAGAACCCCACTATCTGAGACTGACAGAAAAACTCTTCAGTAAGACATTTTATTGAACAACAGAAAGAAATATGTTCTTACCTGAGAGTAAACATCTCCACAGGAGAGTAGGCTGACACGGTGATAAAAGCAGAGCCAGTTTCCCTCTGCCTCATGGGTGTGGCTGGCACCAAGACCATAAAGTTATTATCCAGCCTGTGTTCAGCAAGAGGTGGCTCAGTGGGGTTCTGGTAGAGCCTCACGCCGCCAATCCTCCTCAAAGGTGTTGAAGTATAGGAACCAAACAGCCCTTCCTGACTTGTGCGGATAAAATTGTCCTTTCTGGATTCATCTGAGTGGCACCCTGCGTCAGTGGACTGCAGCACGTAGTAGAGCTCCACTGGGGTGCCCTCGGACACTTCGTGAATCCTCTGGCGCCCTGGCACGACGCTAGGCGGGCTGAACCAGCTGGCCAGTGGCTCCAGCTCAGCCACACACAGTCCCAGCTCCCCCCTCAGCTGGCAAGTGCCACGTACCTCCTGGGTTTCATGGAAAGCAAACATGTGCACGCAGGGCAGCTTGTCGATGGCACTGTAGTCATCCCAGTCCCTGCCTGCGACATAGAACAGCACCTGGACTTTGGGCTTGGTCAAGTGAATTTGGGAATTCATGATAAAGGTCTGCACCTTCCAGTTAAAGGTAAAAAGAGTAGAGGCAGGAAAGGTCCCCGGAGTCTGTAGGAGCTCTAAGGGGACGGGCTGCTCCACAGAGAGGGGCCCATAGCTGGCATTGACAGAGGGCAAACTTCTGGCCTGGTAGATGAAGAAGGGCTCAGTCCGCGACACCAGGCTAGAGTTCCTCATGAAGTCCTGGTTGGCCTCCTTCAGGAAAAATGCCAAGTCAGCATTGAGGAGCTTATAGTTGACAGGGAGGTACGTGGGGATAGAGGAATATCTCTGCAACCCCTCTAAGACTCGACAGTCGGTTACTAAAAGACAGAAGAGAAAGGCCAGTCAGTTTAGCCTTACAACAGAACCAATTTTATCACCAGTTTTGCAATGATGTAGAAAGAAATGAATAAAGCCAAAGTGAAAACTAGAAACCGCATTTTGAACCTGCAAGAAAAGTGTTGTAACAACACATATCTCTGATAGATAACATAAAGTAAGTCATGTAACGATTCAAGGTCTTCTAAGTGAATGAAAGCTGGATCGACTCATTAGTCCAGTATTGACTTCTGAAAACATGAATCAGCAGAATAAGTGAATTTCAGTAAATTTTAAAAAAAAAAGTGTTTCTTTCTACTAAATAAATCTGAGGTGTTAATTCTTCAACTGACGCAAAGAGCATGTATTGCAGGCAGTAAAAACTGAATAAATGCATTTGGTGTATAAGGACAGCATCAGTAACCTCCCTACATGTTTCTTTTCCTTATTTTTAGTACACTTAATACGTATAAAATAAACACTGTAAGCTAAGACTCTAAATATTTTCTTTAGACCATAAAAAAAGATATCTCGGGAGAAGTTTGATAGAAAAAAACGGACACTAGGACTACTGTTCATTCAGTGAGGTGTAAGAAATCTCCACATTTATTTCATCACTCATTGTTTTAAAGGGTCTGAATCCTCTGAACTGGCATTTAAAGAGAAAAGGCTTTTATATGAATAAAAACAGATTTAGATTAATAAGAAACAATGACTGAATTGAATCTATGTGTTTTACAGAGCAGTATATTTTCTTCTAATGACAGAGTGTAGTTTTCATGCCATTTAAAGTCTCTCACTCCTCTCCATAGCGTGTATTGTTGGCAGCTGGCAGTGCCGTTACTATAGACTGCTGTAAGAATTAAATGCTTGTGTGCTGTAATTGTATTTTAAAAAGCCTGAAAAAGGACAAGGAGATTTAGACATCTGAGAAGATTACCGAGACAGAGATTTCGTGCTGAAACAATGAAGCAATTAACCAGTAATGAGAAATAATAATAAGACACAATTTTTACAGTTAATTAATAAGTATACCCTTCTGCCCCCCAACCTCTAAATGTATGCACTACATTTATATATTTATATTCCTGGATTTTGCTGCAATTATACCACTAGAAACCCCACATTATCTGTGTGCTTTAATTAGGAATCTGCAGCATGAAATTATCCATTTATCAGTATAACATAACCTATGAGGTTTAATGTAAAATCAGTTAAAACATAATTATAACTACAGTTAAAACCAGCTTTCTAAATCACAAGAAATCCATAGAGACTGACAATACTATTCTTATATCCTATAGCTCTACTGGCTGAGGAACTTCACAGGACACATAAAAAAGGTTTTAATCACAACAAGCATGTGCTTTGACCTTCTTCTCCAGAGCAGTCAGCTACATGATTACACTTCCTTAGCACACTTTCATCCTCATGCTGGCTGCTGGAGGATTTCTTTCCTCTGATCACCCTTGTAAATCAAACGTTCCAACAGGTTACAAATCAGACAAGGATCTGGACTCCTGTCGGCCTTAATGCTGCTCTCCTACTGCGGGACGGAGAGAAGCAGGCAATGTCCAAACCTCGAAGCGTGCCGAAATGGTCCCACTTAAAGAATCGGTCTTTACAGCAGGAAACACAGATTTCTGAGCTGCAGAACAACACTGAGCAATTTGTGTTTTTCCTGACCAAGCAGGAGCTTTGTGTCAACTATTGGCATGAAGCGTTGTTGTGTATGTGCCATCACACTGCTGGCAGAAGAAAAGCTTTATAGCCCAGTCAGTGACCAATTCATTCTCTGGTTCCTGGGAAGCAACATTACTCTCACTCTCCTGACTGAGCCCTCATGTGTCAGAGAAGGTGAGAGCAAAGAGCTCTCTGCATTGAGCACCTCTCCTCGCACCGTGTTGAAATGTGACTTATTGCTTTCTCTGTTGGCACAAAGAAACACAGCCGACTCATATACGTGTTTTTTGTTCGAATGCATGAAAAAATGAAATGAAAAAAAAAAAAATCTGTCTTCAAGCAAGTTCAATAATAATAATAATAATAATAATAATAATAATAATAATAATAAAAGTGGTCCATTATTGAGAAACTATCCCCCCCCCCAAAAAAAAATTACATTAATTTAAATTAAAAAAACAAAAAAACATGCTGTATAAACTGCATTAAATACAAAATAAAACCTCAAATGTGGAGAGATTTTATGTTTTTATCAATTTTATTTTTTTTAAATTATCATATTATAATCATGTCTTGTATCATTTCGTCATTTAAGAGGTTTAGGAGCTTGGTAGTCCAATTGCCCTTTAATTTTTGAATGCTGAAATAAGCACAGCGTTCTTTGGAAAAGTACGCTGTTATTCTATAGCCCAGAATATATGTTATTCTGCAACAGCCACCCAGTCGTGGTAAAAAAAAGAAAGTATACCTGTTAGTTTCAAGGTTTACATAGCTTTACATGACATCATAAAAATATTACATACAAGCTCAGATGAACAACACTATTACATTGTATCATTGTTAATTATCATAAAACATTTTGGAGAAAAAAAAATGGAAAAATAGTGTGTGAAAACCTAAGCGCAGTCATGACAGTCTTTGTTTTTCATTAAATTATCATTTTTTATTTCTTTCAGTGAAGAGCAGCATAAGGACTTTAAATGCTTCAAAAACCTTTATTGCCATATAAATAAAAAAAAATGACTGTTGGCCATGACTGTGCACCCCATGAATCAATTGCCTGTAGGACTACATTTAGAAACGTCACCTGAAGCATTTGCTTTCTGTACGACCTCGGTCAGTCTCTCGCATGATTATACAGACAATTCGGTCCACTCTTCTTTACATTCTTACTTCAGGTAATTAACAGAGCTGTGTATAAATGCCTGCAAACTTCAACGTCCTCCAACAGCATTTCAGCTGTCTTCACTTCTAACCTTAATTATTTTATTTTTCAGTCATTTTATTGTAGATTTGCTGCGCCGCTTGGAATCTTGTCCTGTCTCGTGTCTGATATTTTGGTGATAGCTCTGATCAAGACTGTTGGTTAAAACTAGCAATAACTTTGTTCTTCTTCATACCACTAGTGTTGTTGGAGCTTTAGCCTCTTTCGACATTGGCTCTTCTCCATGCGCCTTGGAGGTAGGTGAAGTTGTGCCAGAAATCTTTATATTCTTTCTACAATGACATCCGTATCTCACCAGTTGTAGTTGTCAAACACATTGCCTCACATTTTGGTATACAGAAGATTACATGGTCAACTCAATGACTGCAAGCTGCAAAAAAAAAGCCCAAGTCATCACCCCTCCACCACCGTGCTTGACAGTTGCTTTGAGGTGTTTATGCTGATACGCTGTGTTTGGTTTTATCCAAACATGATACTGTGCCTTATGGCCAGACATCTCCATTTTCATCTTGTCTGTGCAAAGGACATTGTCTAATGGTTAGATCAGATGCAGCTTTCTTAACCTAAACCAGGGGTGTCCAACCCCAGGCCTCGAGGGCCGGTGTCCTGCAGGTTTTGGATCTCATCCTGGGTCAAAACACCTGAATCAAATGATTAGTTCATTACCAGGCCTCTGGAGAACTTCAAGACATGTTGAGGAGGTCATTTAGCCATGTGAATCAGCTGTGTTGGATCAAGGACACATCTAAAACCTGCAGGACACCGGCCCTCGAGGCCTGGAGTTGGACGCTTCTGACCTAAACCATGCTGCTGGGCTTTCTTCTGTCTTACAAACAAGCTATAATTGTCTTTTTCTATTCTCATAAATTGAGTAATGTAGAGCCTGTGTCATGGTCCTGGGTCATGTTGACCCAGCATTTTGGGTTATTATATTTCTTATAATATTGTTTATTTTCCAAGTCCTTGTTTGTATGGCTTTGATTATTATTTCCCTAGGGTTCAGTTATGGTTGTCAGAGATTTAGTTCCTAGCTTTTGTGTGATGGCTTCCCTGTGTTCAGTGTTGTGTCTATTGTGCTTTTCAGGTCCCTTTGTCTTCCGGCTCCCCAGTCTGTTAAGTTTTCATGTCTAATTTCAGTCAGTGTGTTTCCTGTTTTACTTTGATGGTATGTCTTATGTCAGTGTTTCTAGTTTTGCTTCCCTTGTGTCGTCATGCATAATCACTCCCAGCTGTGCTCTCCTCCTGTGTCTCATCCCCCTCGTTATCTCTCAAGTTATTTAAGCCCCGTGTTTCTCTTCGTCAGTGTCGCGTCGTCCCTCATGCTGTGTGTGATTCTCCCTGTGTCCTGTATGAGTAGCTTTTCCCAGTTTAGTTTGGTATCGTTTGTATTATCAGTTTCAGCAATAAAGCTGTTCTTTTGAGTTTAAGTTCTGTCTCGTGAGTTTGCGTTTGGGTCCTATATCCTGCCTGCACACAGCTGAAACATGACAATAGTTTTGGTTTTAAGTGGGGCAAGCAAGTTAAGAGCTGACTCAAGTCTCCTGTTAAAATCATTGACAATAAAATCACAAGGGGCGGAGACGTTACTTGGAGGGATATTGTTGAAGGCTTCAAGAAAACCAGCAGCCACTTCAGGGGTTAGATGACGCTTCCTTACAGTTCTGAGAGAGGGTCCACGCCGGATAGCACTGGTGATGTTAAAAAGCACACAGTAATGATCTGACACTGCCAAGTTGA